>CM042178.1:6752267-6772267 GCA_023376005.1 Doryteuthis pealeii
CAACTGCCACTCGTCAACAAGAAATACCTGAAGAAGGCTTGAGGGCACATTGACCGAAACAGTTACAGCTAACAATAAAGATGAGGACAATAGCCCGAATAATCCAAATAATCAAGACTCATCTCCAAAATTCAGAGAAATAGAAAAATGTGTTAAAAAATTCCCAACAAAAATGAATAAAACGAAACATCTTTGGCATAAAATTCCAGATTTTTTAATTCGCTCAACAGGATTTAAAAAAAAATGTTTGTGGTTTTTCCAGACATTTCACCAGAGAAAGGGTGCAGCATATCTTTTTTTTTTTTTTTTTTGCAAGTGATAAATTCCCCGTCTATGCGTCAACCATGCGTCTCAAGAGTGTCACTTATTTTTGTCTGAAGGGGGACAAGTGCGGTCGAGGCAATAAACTGACCAGTAACCACTCCTTCAACTAACCACACAAAATATTTTGCGAATTTTATCATGTTTTTTAAATTTTTATTTTAACTCTTTGCCTACCAAATTTTCCCCCTATAGCTGTACCAAATTTTCTTGGTATTTTTTTTTACTTGTATGATGGGATATCACAAAATTTACTATCTATTCACCTCAGAACTCATTCTATACAAATAAAGTTCTATTATCATTGTATGATGGGATATTACAAAGTTTACTATCTATTCACCTCAGAACTCATTCTATACAAATAAAGTTCTATTATCATTGCAATCCGAGTTCTGCTTAATTATAACAAACTAAACATCAGTAACTTAGCGGTGATGAGAGAGCAGCTGAGAGCGGTTTAAAGTAGGCAAAGAGTTAAGAGTATTATTATAATTAGATAGGAGCATTTACTTTAACTCTTTGCCTACCAAGTTTGCCCCCCACCCCGGCTGTACCAAATTTTCTTGGTATTTTTTTTACCTGTATAACGGGATATTACAAAGTTTACTATCTGTTCTCCTTAGAATTCATTACATTCAAATTAAGTTCTTTTATTATTGTAATCTCAGTCCTTTTGCTCAATTATAATGAACTAACCATCAGTTTTTGTACTTTGCTTGGGTGTAGTAGGAGAGCAGCTGTGAGTGGTTTTAAGTAGGCAAAGAGCTAAATTTGTTGGGTAGATAGAAGAAGGCACTAGTGAGACTAGTTAACCTTATCATATAAGTTTAACTCTTTGCCTAACTAATCCCCCCCCCCCGGCTGTACCAAATTTTCTTGGTATTTTTTTACCTGTATGATGGGATATTTCAAAGTTCTTTATCTGTTCACCTCAGAACTCATTCTATTCAAATAAAGTATTTTATTATAACCGTAATCTAAATCCTTTTGCTCAGTTATAATTAATTAACCATCAGTTTTTTTACTTTGCTTTGGAAGTAGGTGGAAGAGCTGACTGTGAGACTTTAAAGTACAGGCTGTAACTAAATACAGACCCTGTACTAACTCTCAGAACATAGCCATGTGTTTGGTATTTATGGATTAAAGTGTCTACACTGAAAACCAGCAGAATCCAGGGAATAAGCTTGGCCAAAACACATAGTGGAATAACCTGACATTGTATATAAACCACCTAACCACACACTGTTGCTCAGATTCTATTTGCAATACAGCTGAATACTGAAAATCAGCAGCCAATCAGAATCCAAAGAATAGGCTTGGCCAAAACACATAGTGGAACAACCCAACCAGATTATAGTTGCAATACTAATTGCCTATTACAAAATTCAACATTTGTTCGGTATCCAAAAACTTTGTAACTAACAGTTTCTTGCTTATGCAATTTTTAAACCAAATGAATTATTTTTGTTCATGTTTTTTATTTTGTACAACTCAAATGAAAAACAGCCTTCCCGTCATGCCCCCAACATGATTCAGGTGTTTGACCCTTCCCATGATGCACCACATAACAGCATAAGGAAAAAATATGGATACAAATAAGTCACTTGGTTTGAAAATCACATAGGTGAGAAACTGTCATTTACCATATGCCATTGACTTCGTATCTACGCTATCCTAACTTAGATATACATGCATATATATGGTTGAGAGTGGTGGTGTAATCAGTAACGGAAAAATTTGAATGATTATGTCAGCATGGACGCATGGCATAGTTTTTGATTGGATGAGGAATGATACGTGATGAAGGGGAGAAAGGAAGAGTGGGGTGAGAATTTAGAGATTCAGCCTGGCCGTCGAAGAATTAAGACGGGCTGAGGCTGGTCTCTCCGCGTGGTGATCATGGGCTAGATAAAATAAAAGATTTAAACAAAAAATGTCTTGTTAATTCAATTGCAATGACCAAATCAGCCCTTAGTCAGAAGAAAAAGCCCTTAGAAGAACTCAACTCCTTTGGTTAAGAAGAAGTTAGTTAGAAGTCAACCCAACTAGACAACAATATGGCATCCGGAAGAGATGGTAGAAGGATCAGCAAGAAAGAAATAAGATCTCCTCAACAAGTAAGTCTAATCTGTCTGTCTCTCTAATATTTCTCTCTATCCATGAAGAACTTACTTATTGAAGAACTCTCACTCTCACACACACACCAATTAGCAATGTCAATGTTGGTATGTGACACGTATCACATTTGGTACCGTGGACAACATACCTTCACATAGCGTGGATATAACAACACAAATGGTTATGTTCAATTGATACTTCGCCTTATTATTGGTTGAGGCTTCCTCAGAAATTTATTCAAGCCTCAACCAAGACATGGAGTGACGTTTAAAAAAAAAAAAAGAATATATATATATGTGTGTATATATATATATAAAAATATAATACTAATAATATTATTGTTAGATGGAAAATAAAGGGTCTACCATTGTTTCAATCAAAAAATGATTTCCTCAGGACCCTACTCTACATTAACTAAGTCGATGTAATTCCTAAGAATTTAACTAAGGAATTACATCGACTTAGTTAATGTAGAGTAGGGTCCTGAAGAAATCATTTCAATTTGATTGAAACCATGGTAGACCCTTTATTTTTCCTCTAATAATAATATTATTAGTATTATTACTGCTCTGTATTTTTAATATATTGAGCACTTTTGGATTATTTATTGACGCCACTGCGACGGAAAAGTTAAAGTGGCAATCGGATAATATATATATATATATATATATATATATATATAAGACATCTCCAAACTCGATGGTAAAACCTTAAAATTGTTAAAGCGATTCACATACCTAGGCAGTAATATCTCATCAACAGAAAACAATATTAATACTATTTAATATTACTAATTCATAGTTTTTATTGTTCGTTTTTGTATTTATCCTATTTAAAAATAATAACTATATATTTTTAATATATTGAGCACTTTTGGATTATTTACTGACGCCACTGCGACGGAAAAGTTAAAGTGGCAATCGGATACTATATATATATATATATATATATATATATACACACACACACCACATGTATAGTACATACATATACCCAAGGGTAGATTATTAAATTCACAGCCTGGAAAAAATTCTAATCCAAGTAATTAATGATTGCCAATGATTTAGCAAAAAATAAAAGTAAATAAAAATAGAAAAAAATATAAATAGAAAAATAAATAGAAATATTTTCATGACAGTTTTTGATTATTTATACATTAAAAAAAAAAAATATTTTGAAATGTTTCTTGTGTATGGCTGGTTCTTGTTGCATTTCAACAAATAAAATGTCATTTTATTTATTTATTTATTTTTATTTCATTTAATTTTTTTAATTTTGCTGTTTATTTTTTTTTATTTTATTCAAATTTTTATTTTTTATTTTTTTTTTATTTTTTTAATCTTACTTTAATGTTTATTTTTATCTTTTTATTCTTATTTTCTTTTTTTTTTTATTTATAACTTTTTTTATTCTGCTGTTTATTTTTTATTTATTTTTATATTTGAATGTTTATTTTTAATTCTTATTTTCCATTTTTTTTTTATTTATAATTTAAAATTTTTCTATTATGCTGTTTATTTCTAAAAAATTTATTTTTTATTTTAATGTTAATTTTTAATTTTTTTAATTTCTTATTTTCTATTTTTTTATTCTGTTATTTATTTTTTATTTTAATGTTTATTTTTATTTTCTTATTCTTATTTTTCATTTTTTATTCTTAATTTTTTTTATTTTGCTGTCATCTAACTTCTTTCTTTTAAAAAAAAACATTAAATATCTGTGCATTTCTGAGAATGACTCAAATAATTCATATTAAGATTTCTTCCTTCTTTTTTTCTTTTTAAATATTAAAAAAAAAAAAATGAAGTAAAATGATAAATGTAAACAAATTCATTTAAAATTGTAATTTAAAGAAAATGTCGACGAATAAAAGTGAAAAGAGTATTTTCTTTGTAAATAAGGGAAAAATCATAATTAAAAAGAATATCAGCCTTTTATGACAGTCTTCAATGAGGGTGAAAAGTATTCAACAGATTTTAATAACAAAAAATGATTTTGTCATCACCATTAAAACCCCCACCCCCAAAAACACACAAATTAGTTTCTTTAAAAAACAAAACAAATATGTTGTTAGTATTATCTGCGTTATTCGGACTATTGTCCCCATCTTCATTGTTATTTGTACAACGTTTCGGCCGGTATGCCCTCCGGCCTTCTTCAGGTATTTCTTCTTGGACTTGGGACCCTTCTCAGACTCGGGAACCTTCTTTTCAAACTCGGGGACTTTTTTGTCATATTCGGGAGCCATCAAGGAACTTTGAACCTAACCCTTTATTTATTCCACGGGGGTATCCTGTTCTCATTCCGCTAACCATAGCTGGGGTAGGAGTTGTGTTAATTAATTATTTTTCTAACTGCTTTCACTCAGGATTGAACTCAGGTTCCAGAGATAACTGTCACTTAGAACTGTCTTAACCTAACTGCCTTATCCACTCGGCCATGTGTCCAATTGGCCGGAGGGTATATCGGCCGAAACGTTGTACAAATAACAATGAAGATGGGGACAATAGTCCGAAATAATGCAGATAATACTAATCTTCAAGCCTCATCTCAAACATTCAGAGAAATAAAATATGTTGTTATATATTCTATCATCATGGCTGGGGACATGCTATAAGCTTTTAGATTAAAAAACCCCCCAGAAATCTTGGGAATGGATTCATCGAAACACCGGCATCTGGCAACTGACCTGGTAAAGGTCATTAATCATCTTAACAACAGCAACCTTGAGCACCTTTTTGATCTTCATGTTTCTAACACACCTGGGCATGCCTATAAAGTCAGAAAACAGCATAGCTCACATGACTTTCTGTAACATTTTTTCATGCTCAGAATTGCTGAGGCATAGAATAAACTGCCTGCATCCGTTATTGGCAGTCAAAACACTGAATCTTTCAAAGCCTCCATGCTTCCTTTAATCCACTAACACTCTACCTGATACCCCTCTCCACACACATATGCACGCAAGCACAGACATATATGTATATTATTACTGTAAACTGTTCATGTTCCTCACACTAATACATTATTCTGTGTACTAGACATGAGACTTTGATAAGTTGTGGTGCACCTGAGCACTGTACACATACATGTATATTATTACTGTATGCTATTCATGTTCCTGACACTAATACATTATTCTATATACTAGACATGAGACTTTGATGAGTTGTGGTGCACCTGAGCACTGTACACATACATGTATATTATTACTGTATGCTATTCATGTTCCTGACACTAATACATTATTCTATATACTAGACATGAGACTTTGATGAGTTGTGGTGCACCTGAGCACTGTACACATACATGTATATTATTACTGTACACTGTTCATGTTCCTGACACTAATACATTATTCTATATACTAGACACGAGACTTTGATGAGTTGTGGTGCACCTGAGCACTGTACACATACATGTATATTATTACTGTATGCTTTCATGTTCCTCACACTAATACATTATTCTGTGTACTAGACATGAGACTTTGATGAGTTGTGGTGCACCTGAGCACTGTACACATACATGTATATTATTACTGTATGCTATTCATGTTCCTCACACTAATACATTATTCTATGTACTAGACATGAGACTTTGATGAGTTGTGGTGCACCTGAGCACTGTACACATACATGTATATTATTACTGTATGCTATTCATGTTCCTCACACTAATACATTATTCTGTGTACTAGACATGAGACTTTGATGAGTTGTGGTGCACCTGAGCACTGTACACAATTTCATTATTATTATACATATATAAAGGGCCGTTGGTGTGTATGCATGCATATCTGGATAAAACTAAGAAAATTAAGCAATTAATGACAAAGTAAATATATATACACATTCACTATCACCAGATCTTGCTTTTTGAACAAAAATAATAAAGATTTGATTTATACTCATGAAGATAATTAGAAAATAAAATTTAAATGATAACAGCATGGAATTATTTTTCATTTAGTATTTTAAATAGGAGATATTAATTTTTCTTTTCAGAGTGTCTGGATCAACGCAAGGTCTTTTTTTTTACATAGGGATTTTAATGGGGCATCCTGCGAGGATCCACCTCACAATTCAACATTAATGGATCTGCGAGACAACCTTTTATTACCCACCTCAACCCAGGTGGCGCTGGGTAGCCGTTTCTAGTACATATATAAAGGGCAGTTGGTGTGTATGCATACATATCTGGATTAAACTAAGAAAATACAACAATTAATGACAAAGTGAATATATATATATATCTATATATATATACACACATACACACACATTAAATATAATCAGTTCTTGCTTTTTGTGCAAAAATTACAAAGATTTGATTTATATTCACAAAGATATCTAAAATGAAAATATACATAATCATATTGGATCTGTGAGATTATCTTGTGAACAATAACACGTTTTTTGTTTGTTTTGTCCCTCCTCTACTCAGGTGATGCTGGGTAGCCGCTTCTAGCGCATATATAAAGGGCAGTTAGTATGTATGTATGCATCCTGAAATCTTACTTCCCATGTCTTCGCATGTATTATGGAGTCAACATCTGACCTACGTTCTCCCACTACCTTTTAAATTTTACCAAGCCGATCAACTTTGCTCTTCCCATGTCCCCCAGGTCCTCCATGCATCCTGGAATCTGCGCCAACTGATAATGATTCCTCCCCACCCCTTTTTCTTATATTCTGCAAGTCACTCACCATCTCCACATAAGATTTCATCACATGTCCTGATGAAAGTTGCATAAACTGAAACGTTATAACGTTGACATCCTATCAAGAATAAACTCATCTTTTGGAATACTTCAGATTTTTCTATTTATATATATATATATATATATGTGTGTGTGTGTCTAAGTATATAAAAAATGAAAAAAAAAACAAGCTGTTCAGAAGGATGATATTATATTTAGTTGACACTATGACATTTTGGTTTGTTCATTAAACCATCATCAGAGCCATCATCTAAATGGAAAGAAAATCATCTTTTGGTATATGTGGGGTTTTTTTTATGAAAAAGGCAATACAAGGAGTAACTAGGAGATAAAAACAAAATCAATGAAAAGGCAATGCTAGGAATAACTAAGAGATAAAACGAAAGTAATGGAAAGAACAATGCTAGGAATAACTAAGAGATAGTGGGTGACATGTGGAATTTCATATCCACACAAGATTTCACTATGTGTCCTGATGAAGGTTGCATAAACCGAAACTTTATAACGTTGACATTACTATCAAGAATAAACTCATCTTTTAGAATACTTTAGGTTTTTCTATTTTTTCCTCTATATATATATATATATATATATATATATATGTGTGTGTGTGTGTGTGTGTGTGTGTGTATAAAAAAATGAAAAAGCAACAAGCTGTTCATTTGTTTCCTGGAGTGCCGACACGTATTTCGACCGAGCGAATGTCCTTGTACACAATGTATTCTATTTATTATTTTAAATACAAAATAAAATAAAATAATAATAATAATAATAGAAAAAATATAAAAAGTTTTTTTTAAGTATACAGAAGAACGGTCATCATCCGGGCAAGATATTTGATATTTGAATTTAAACAGTAACAATACAGAGAATTTGGATGTGTTCGAAAAATTTTTTTTTTTTTTTAATTTGAGAGACGCTTACAGTTTGGAGGAATATTCAGTGATATGTAACATTTGAAAAATGAATTTTAATTTTTCTCTCATATATATATTATTAACCTGAAAAAAAAAAAAAATTAAAAAACAACAAGCTATTCATAAAGATGATATTATAATTAGCCGACACTATAACATTTTGGTTTGTTCAGTAAACCATCGTCAGGGCCATCATCTATATGGAAAAAAAGTGTGTGGTGTAATGGTTAAAGTCATGGGAAATAGACTCGTCGCCCCGAGTTCAAATCTTGGACGTGGTAATTGCATTTCACTTAGTGCTAATACTCTTGGGAAAGGTATGAATCCTACTCTCCCTCTAGCTATGGGTAAATAGTACGGCAGGCTGGGCTCTTTAACCTTGGTTCAGGCAACCCTTCTAGGAGAAGGAAAACTCTGAATTCAAACCTGTTAAAATCCGCTTAAGAAATTGACCTTGTGTCGCATCCTGCTCGTGCGGAGGGGTTGGTGTGTGTATGTATACATATATACATATATATATATATATATATATGAAAGGAACTTTGATAAACAGAGGTTTGTAAGCCTTAGTTTTTCTCAGTGAGTTGCAGCTTTTTTCTTAAAAATGAAAAAAACGAGATAACTGTTGGCATTCCCATTTAAACCGTGATAGATAGATATGCCCTGACGATGGTTTGCTGAACAAACTGAAACGTTATAGCATGGGCTAATTAAAAATATTATAGAAAATATTTCATCAAGATTTTTGTCATCAAAGCAATGGACAGTTGGCTAACTTTTAAAAAAAATATATATATAATTAGATGAATAAATAAATAATAAAAAATTTCTTTATGTAATACTCCCTACCCACCCCTGATTCACACACAAGGAAAATTAATAATTCCATGTTGATAGGGGATGTTTGGTCGGGTGGGAGCAACAGATCCGTAAAGGAACGCTTTTAGACTGTTGTTAGTCACAGAGAGTTATTTTTTTTTTTTAAATAAATAAATATTTCTCTTTAATCAAACCGAGGAAAGAAATGGGTGGCACCCCCACCCCCAAATTCTGTGAGTGAGGGATTAGAGAAAATCTAAGTATGTGTGTAGAAGCCCTTGACATAAGAATGTGTAAGTAAAGGGTTGGTTTAGCTCAGTCAGTAGAGCACTTACCTAGGAATCGCAAGGTTCCTGGTTCAATACCAGCGCTTGCCAAGTCAGCGTATGAGTGGCACAGGGATCTGTGTCGTAAAGTGAGGAGCTGATGGTAGGTGTGACGCTCCACCTCAGACGCCAAAACAAAAGGTGTGACTTTTTGTACACCTTATACCTGACAGATAATCCAACAACTGCCTTAGAAAATGGACACAGTGAACAGAGTTCAAATCCTGGACGAGGCTGTTTAAATTTTACTTAGCACTAATACCCTGGAGAAAGGTGTGCATCCAACTATTCTCCCTCCAGCAATGGGTAAATAGTAGGGCAGACTGGGCTCTCTAAACCTTGGTTAGGGCTGGTTTAGCTCAGTCGGTAGAGTGTCCGACTAGGAACCACAAGGTTACGGGTTCGACATCCGCCCTCGCCAACTCAGTGTATGAGTAGCACAGGAATCTGTGTGGTAAAGTGAGGAGCTGATGGTAGGTGTGAAGCTTCACCTCAGACACCAAAACAATCACCTTGGTCTAGTGTTAGTGAAACATGGACAGACTCCTTCACTGTCTGGCCGATGACGACTTTACAAGGCAACCGGTCTAGGTGAAAGAAAACTGAATTTAAACCTGTTAAATTTCGCTTGAAAAAATAATCTTGTGTTGCATCCTGCTCTTGCGTGTAGTATAATCAAACTAAGTTCCAATTACCATTGAATTGGTAAGAAAACGCAACAAGTAATCGTAACTGAATATGAATCTATCTTGCTATCTATTTTGACCAGAACTCAATATGAACCTAGTCTCATCGAGTTCTGGTCGAAATAAATTTATGATAGCCAAATGACATTTTGTTAAGATTTTCTTTCTTTGAAAGTAGAAATATTTCTCTGTATATAATCAATTTATTAATTATCCTACATAGGGATTTGTAAAAATCCTTGTATGAATTCTGATGTAATAAATATGCATACACTGAGGTACCCCCATCACAGTAATATGATTGGCTAGTGTCAGCCAGAAATACTGAACAATGTAGAGGTACAATTGTCTACTACTCTGCCGCGCTAGATTCCTACTTACATGCTCAAGTATGCCACACTTCTACTTCTACTAATATATCCCTTACCTGGATATATCAAATTCTATAAGTCTGCATCAACATGAACATACATTGTGGATATACAGGAGATATCCCAAATAGAATTATTCCCAACATACCAGTCAGTTGGATTCTTTTACCTTTATATATATATATATATATATATATATATATATATATGAGGAAGAATGAATAAAGAAAAGAAAGAGGAGAATGGATAATAAAAGATGTATTTAATCAATATCACTCACACGTGTTTCGGTCAGTTCATCTGTGTGAAAATATTTTGCACACAGAGAAGATTCAACCTTCATCAGAGTGAAATTTTATTTTATCATTCAAAATAAAATTTCACTCTGATGAAGGTTGAATCTTCTCTGTGTGCGGAATATTTTCACAGAGATGAACTGACCGAAACACATGTGTAAGTGATATTGATTAAATTCATCTTTTATTATCCATTCTATTCTTTCTTTTCTTTATTCATTCTTCCTCATATTGTCGGATTCATTTCCAATTTCCATTTTTACACACACACATATATATATATATATATATGTCTTTTATCTTATCAAGTATGACAACTATGCTATATCAGGTAACAATATATAATTGAAACATTTTATCTTTTGATGATAGGAATTACCATTATAAATATGATGTGTACCTTTTCAGTTCAAGGCAACTCACATGAGGATTTAAAATTTTGTTTACACAATGAAATAGACTTTTATTATCATTATTATTATTATTATATTTATTTCAGCACCTAAAGATACCAGTTGCATTTTCTTTCTAGACAAATTAAACGTTTCTGATCAACTTTAAGTCAGAATGTTCCAGATGTGCATGTTATATAATGAATAGGCAGAGCTTATCATTTTTAGAAGGTAGTGTAGAGTCGTTTAAAAAAGCAACAATAATAAGATGGAGCTAGTCTAGTTATAAAATACTAATACTGAAAATGCTTAATCTAAAAAGCAACAATTATAAGATGGAATAAAACTAGTAATAAAATAATAGTGAAAATACTTTATATAATATATATATATATATATATATATATATATATATATATATAGCAAGAATATGTGACCTCCAGTGTAAGTATCCAAATTTTAATGTGACAAAATATATTAAATTAGAAAATTATCTAAGAACGCATATAAAAAGATTACACTTATTTTAATTATATTTTAACTGGTTTCTATTTATAATCATTCATAGGATTGATTTTAATATGTTGGAGAATAAAACAATATTAGAGATCAATAAAACCAAGTAATTATTTATTAAACCCAGTATTGATAAAACCAGTATGCAAATTAACCACACCATATATTATATAAACCTTTATTTCTTAGTGATATATAAGACACATTGCTGGATTTTAACCCCACTAATAACATGGGCTGTTTTCAGGCAAATCTAAATCAGATTTTCCTAGAGACAGCGTTAATAAATAAGATTTATTCTATGTATTAATGATTTTTACTATAAATTAGATACTAATTGATAAACTTACGCAATTCCTGAGGGTATTGTGATGTAAGAAGTGACATAGTTTCAGTTACAGATATCAAGAAATTTGAATATAGATTAAATACTCATTGATAAGTAAAAAGTAAGTAAATTCGTCAAGGGTGGCCTAAAGTCGGTATCAGCCAGACAGCGAGGGAGTCTATCCCCTTTTCACTAGCACTAGACCAAGGAGATTGTTTTAGCATCTGAGGCGAGACACCACACCTGCCATCAGTTCCTCACTTTACCGCACAGATCTCTGTGCTACTCATACGCTGAATCTTGTGGTTCCTAGTCGGACTCTCTAACGTCTGAGCTAAACATGCAATTACTGAGGGTATTGTGACATAAGCAGTGACATAGTTTCAGCTACAGACAAACAGACACAGAATCTCCATTGTAATAAGATATATATAAAGACTTGGCATTAAATAACCCACAAAGGTTGATGTGCCATTAAACCAAACAACCAAAATTAAAACAAAAATAAAAAAGACTTAATAACTGAAGTAATACTTTGAACCTAAGAGAAGTTATTTACTAAGCTCAGCTTAGTTGTGGCACAAGGCCACAAATAAAGAGCACCCCATGAAACTAAAATAATGAGATGATTCATGTAGACTAAAAAATATTAAAATACTTGAAACCATTCAGCCACAAGATCTTGCTTAGATTTTTATTCTTCATGTCAAAATGACTGGCATCTCATCGTGGGGTAGCGGGGGGGGGGTGTAAGACTCTGTGTCTCCCTTGTCTGCCTTGAGGGGTGGGGGGCATCTATTCAAGTCTGTCTGACAGTATAACTTAATTGTGTAATAAACTGTGTTTGGGTGGTGCCCCTAGCCCCGCCCTGCGATCCATTCACCAAACTGCATCAAAAGATATCGAGTTGGGGGTTGGGTGGGGGTGTGACGACTGAATAATCAGTAATAGTGTCATGTACACATAGACGATGAGCAATAACAGAGGGGGGGTGTTGTTTGGGGTGGTGGTGCAGATATCTATTCATCTCCAGCCCCCCCCTCCCAGTTTAGTAATTTCCTAGGGCATCCCGATATTTCTTCAAAAGAAATAATTCCAGTCCATACTTGTAGAATTGCTTTTTGGCAAAATTCCATCACAAGTTGAAGAGGCGAGGGGTAGGGTGGGGGCGATCGGGAGAGGGTGGGGTGGGGTGTTTGGTGGGGGAAGACGATCTGGAACTTTCTATACTCACCTCATTTTCCGAATCAGTTTTCTAATATTTTGAACTTATTTGAAAACTTGGTGATTTTTTTCAGATGCTGTCGTCCCAGCCCCCCTGCCCTAAAATACGCTAGGCGGTGCCTGCTGAAAAAGGGAACCGTGCTAGTTATAAACTGTATAGTGGTTTTTATCGACAAGTTAATGCGATATGAAAGCAATATTTTCCAGCCACCCTCACCAAGTTTTTTTTTTTTTATCGACATGACAAGTAATTGTAGATATTTTAAACAGCCCTCTTTAAAATATCCTTTTTTTTTAGCAGTTTGAGGGCGTTTTTGTCGAAAAGTTAATGTAATATGAAAGCAATATTTTACTGACCCCCCAACAAATTTTTTTTACCGACACAAGTAATTGTAAATATTTTACTGCCTCTCCCCATCTTTAAAATATCTTTTTTTTAGCAGTTTGAAGGTGTTTTTATCGACAAGTTAATGCGATATAAAAGCGATATTTTACAGAACCCGCAAGTATTTTTTATCGACACAAGTGTAGAATAAAAAAAATGAGACCATCCAAGATGAAATGCAAAAATTTAAATCTTGATTATCTGGTGTTGCTTATCCGCTGAATTATTTCTTATGAATGTAAAGAAGAAAGGGAAGAAAAAGAACATGCTACACAGAAAAAATATAAGAAAGAAAGTGTGTGGGGGAAAGATAGAGAGAGTGGGTGAGCGCACAGAAGTGATAATGCTAACTATCAAACTGTCAAATTAATCCACTGTCAAAATATAAAAAATAAAGATAAAGATGATGGTCCGAAAAATTAAAATTATTCACACCAACCAAATAATTTTCCAAATAGTTTGAAAAGGGGAAAAAAAAAAATTCCCATAAAGCAGAAAATTCCCAAGAAATACTTGCTGTAATTCCTGGAAGCATTGATGAAATGGAAGATTCTTATCTCAAAGGACATGAACAATAATCTTGACTTACCTGCAAAAGACAAAAAAAAAGAAACAAATTTTTAAAATTAAGGGTTAAAAATTTACAAAACTTCATTTCAATAAATATAAACATCATTTCCTTTCATAAAAGTAAAACACAGTTGTAAAAACAATATTCCAACTACTGTCAAATTGGCAGACAAGGCAACAAGCAAGCTGTAACTATTAAAGTCAGTCAGGCAGTATACTGTTGGTTTGGACAACAGCAACTGGCTAAGCACAACTGAACTAGTGTCCAAGACAGCTGGTACTTATGAAACTCAAGACTAGTCCATTCATGTATTTGGGTGATTCCATTCCTTGAGTTCTGATTGGCTGCTTGGTTTCTATGATGTTATGAGGCTTCATAAATACCCTGGAATTCTACAGTAGGATTGCAACAAGATTAGATCCGTATTCAGTTACGGCTACTTGTTGCCTTGGCTTACCAATTCGACGGTAATTGGAACTTAGTATGATTATTCTACAATATGAATCCTGCATTGTCACAGTCCTAGTGCAGAATGGTAGATTATTTATCTGGCACCAAAACACCACTGAAACCAAGCAGCCAACCAGGACTCAAGGAATGGAATCACCCGAATGAAATATTCCTGAGTGCCATAAATACCAGCTGCTTTGGGCACCAGTTCAGTTGTGCTTAGTTAGCTGTTGTTATTCAAACCAACAGTATTGCCCATAAATAAGTACACTCTTAAACAATTCTGATAATTTACACAAACAATTTTAATACAATAGAAACATTATTCTCTTCAGAAAAGACATATATAGGATTGGTACGAAAGTCTTGTCCGATACAAAATAGTATTTATTTAACCAATAAAGACAACATGTAAATTGAGAAATATAAACAAAACATCATTCGTCAGTGTCTCTAAAATGTTGGAAAATAGTCTCTCTTATGGTCGACACATCAGAATATTCCGTATAAACAAGCAAAATTTAATTGAAACACATGTTGACAAAATAAAAGCAATAAATTTCTTCCATACCAAAGTAGAGACATTTTTCTTCCAATCATTTTTATATATATATATATGCATGTTGTAAAATAAATTGTGTTTTTTTTCTTAAAAAGAAAAGAAAGGGTACCCTAGTTAGATTTTAAAATCAGAAATGATTTTCTTTTTTTCGATCAATGCTCCTCAGAGAAAAAATTTCATTGAAAGACTTTAATTGATACTATATCACCATTAATACTATATCACCATCTTTCAATGAAATTTTTTCTCTGAGGAGCATTGATCGAAAAAAAGAAAATCATTTCTGATTTTAAAATCTAACTAGGGTATTCTTCTTTTCTTTTTAAGAAAAAAAAAACACATTTATTTTACAACATGCATATATATATATATATATATATATATATATATATATATATATATATATATAGGATATGTACATACACATACATTATATATATATATATATATATATATATATATTATTTTTTTTTGGAGGGTATGTGCTTAATTAAAGTTATACCTAATTTTGAAAATTAATTAGTTAATAATTAATGAATTTAGGCGGGCATATATGTTCAATTGTAAGGCTAAACAAATCGAGAAAATGTCAATCCCTGAATGTACATTTCGACCTATTAGGTCACATCAGCAAGGTTCGAGTCACACACGGAGCAGTTTCCCATGTCTATAACCTTGCTGATGAGACCTAAAAGGTTGAAATGTACATTCAGGGATTGACATTTTCTCGATTTGTTAAGTCTTACATTTGAACATATATGCCCGCCTAAATTCATTAATTATTAACTAATTAATTTTCAAAATTAGGTATGACTTCAATTAAGCACATATCCTCCAAAAATTGTCGGCTTAAAGCCATATAAAAATAAACACATTTGTTTGTTTACTTAACCACATATATATATATATATATATATATATATATATATATGATTTGTTATACCAGTTTTTAGCTGACTCATGAATTATGTGGACGTTAGAGCAACTCCCTTTTTCTTGCTGACATTGTTATTATCCCTTTCACCCCCAAAAGTCAACACTTCAAATTTTTTCATCCTCCATGCACTTTTAATATTTCCTTTATCCCTGCCACTGCTCCCGCTCCTCCGCAAAAAAAAAAAAAAACCCAACAACCTTCAAACCAGTCAAACCGTCGAATCTGCATGCAAATATATCCGCCGCTTAAAACGCAAGCACTAACATCCCAAAGATTAACAAAAATAAGTTGTTTTTTTTTTTATTTGATTTATATACACAAAAATGATGTTATACTTTTTCTTCCCTTCACCCCCCGCCTCTTGCCGTTGCTTTTTCGATAAATTGCTTATAAGCATTTATTAGACGCCAGTAGAACATTTTTTTCGTGACAGAATTACCAAATTTAATTTCTTTTTTAAATTTTGTTTTTCTCTTTGTCTGTTATGCCAACATCAGCAACTCTTCCACTTGGAAAGATCTTTCCGAATGTTTCTTGGAGAGTATCCATTTAATTTTTGGAAATAAAGAGTTCATATTATTACTAGGGTGAGTCAAAAGTGTGTCTGTCTCGGATCATAGCGTAGAATCTGTTGAAAGATTAAAGTTCTCTACCTGGCTGTTAAGATAGCACAATTTGATTGGTTTGGTTTGGTTGTTTTACGGCATATCAACCTCGGTGGGTCATTTAATGCCGACAAAGTTGTGAAATAAATTCATTATTAATGGATACACAATCTTTTTTTATAAATACATTTTTCTATTTAACCCATAGATGGGACCCTAACAGGTACTACCACTCCGAGTCAGAGTGGATCAGGGAGCAATGGTGATGAAGGGGTGTTCCACAATCCCAAACCTCTATAGAATACAATCATATATTTCATACCCAAATTAAGGATAAAAACACATAAACGTATTTCTTTTCCCAAACTTAAGGAAAAGAGATTAAAACAAACACACGAACACAATCCTTTTCCAAAACTTAATGAAAAGTGATTAAAACAAATGTTTACATAAAAAATGCATAATACAATTTTGTTTATAAACTTATGTTTTTCTATTTCAAACCATAGATGGGACCCTAACAGGTACTACCACTCCGGGTCAGAGTGGACCAGGAGCAATGGTGATGAAGGGTGCTCCACATTCCCCAGACCTCCAGAACTGGAACCTCATCATTAGATAGAGTTTAATGTCATTCCCAAGACATGTAGACCCTCAGCCACTCCTTCTAGTACCCATATAATAAGGATTGGGGATTGCCATAAGGGCAATAGGGTTGGGAAAATCATATAGGTGCTAGGGTTTGACGTGACCAGCCGATTGATCGGAGGGGGGCCTCTCCGACCGTCCATCTAGCCCAAGAAAAGCCTAGAGTGGAATATTGCAAGTCATGGACTGCTCATCCACCTGGGCTCTATCCTTAAGCATCACGGGTCGCCACCCACGGGAAACAGGTGGCCCAAGAAAAGCCTAAAGTGGAATATTGCAAGTCATGGACTGCTCAGCTACCTGGGTTCTATCCCTAAGCATTACGGGTTGCCACCCACAACCAACAGGTGGCCCCATTGGAGAGTCTTACCCTTCTGCAGAGGTGCAGACAGGGCGGAGTACAATTTGAGTATAGTACTATAGTGAGTAAAAAAATTTTGCAATATTTTGTTAACATGAGGCACAATTCAGCAGCTTCTGATGTGCTTGTGAATATATATATAAAAAAAAAAATTATGTAGTTGTCTTTTCCTTGATCGAACAGAAAAAAAAAAAAAAGAAAGAAAGAGTATGATGTATTATTTGTCTATAATTCTAAGATGAGTTATAATCCATAATCCATAAATTGATCAGATTAAGGATCAGGATATTAGTCTTAACAATTGTGGATTAATCAAATGCAGGTTGGAAAATCCATTTTATAAATGGTCTCTCAAGTACTTTGATGGATTTCAAGTAGTTGAAGTGGTTTGCACGTGTATGTATGAGTGTGCGTGTGTGTGCATGTGTATGCTTGAGGATGTGTATGCATATATGTGTTTGTTTATGTGTATGTGTGTGTGTTTAAATTTAAAACAATGTGGACTTTGAACAGAAATTCACATTTCCAGAAATTACCAACAAATTTCCAAAACTTGTGACTTTGAGGCCACTTCCTGTTTTTTAGTATGTGTGAGTTGGGATCACACAACGAAATATATATATATATATATATATATATATATATATATATTTGTAAATTTTTTTAGGTGTACAAAATTTTATTAGAGCTTTAAAAAGCTCTGACTGGTTCTCTGTTGAGAACAAGTCGCACTCATTTTACCACCTTAAAATTTTAGAGACGTTATATATTCTGACCAGTAAAAATTTGGAATAATTTATGGGAATTATTTTTTCAAAAAATAATTCCCATAAATTAATCCAAATTTTTAATCCAATAAACAAAAACCGTTCCTGATCTACGAAAATATAAATAAGCGTTCCTCTACTAAAGTTAAGTCCCATTCCAACGGGCATGTTTATAACACCTGAGATTAATCGAAAACTCAATTAATTTAACTAAAGTAACCCTGAAGAATCAATCGATGAAACTCGAGTAGGTTACTCCTTTCCATTGTTAAAATAAATTTATGCTCTACATTGTATTGAGCACTTTGTATTTGTTTTTTCTCAACCTTAGCCTCTGGATATTGTGCGCTTCCAACGATCGTACTTATACCCACCGGTAAGTTACTACTTATATATATATATATATTAAATAGGGTATTTTTTCTATTAATTATAATTCAATAATAATACAAACACATACATTTCACTTAGCATAAACGGGGAAGCAGTTAAATAGTTTAAAAATTTTAAGACACTGGCGTTTGTCAACAATTTTTAAATAGATTTTTTTCTTCCTCACATTTGAAGATCGACAAAAAGAAGCCCAACATACCAAAAACAGAGGCTTGCAGACTTTTTTATTTTCAGTAATAATTTAATTTTCCTTAAACCAACGAAAGCCCTGATGAAGTCTATTGAAAAAGACCAAAACACTGCAGTGTAGGCGAATAGCTATGAATATGATATAAAATGTTTTCACTTTAACAGTATATTGTGTGTTTTCATATCCTTTTATCTATTTATACCGTTGGATTTATTTCCTTTCTCTTAACTATATATATATATATATATATATATATATATATAAACATTTTTCTGAAAACATAATACATTTTGCGGACTTTTCTTTTTATAAATATATATATATATATATATATATATATATATATATGTATAGAGTTGCTTCCCTTGATGAGAGATGTCTCCCATGACAGGTGCATTATGGGAACTCTGACTTCAGCCATCTATACATATATAAAAGGTAGTTTTGTGTATATGTATGTCGGGGGAAAGTTTGAAAATAAAACAATTAACGACAGGGTATTTATAAAACTCCACAATATCATTCAAATCAAGCAGCCTATCAGAACTCAAGGAATGGAATGACCCAAATCACCAAATTCATGAATGGATCCTTCTTGATTTCTATAAATACCAACTGTCTTGGACACTGCTTGAGTTGATAAAGAGTTATGCATAATCTATATACTGTATACCCCATACTTTCGACTACATAAACATTTCATTTTAGATTACACATTTCGTAGCAAACCTTTCCATACCATATCTACACTATTTCTTTTGAACATTCAATTTTGTTGATTATTGCAAATTTATTCTCTGAATAAATTTATTTGTTACCATTTAATCATATGCATTTGTTTTATCATTTCTCCGTATTTTCTACCTAAACTGTGTCATATTTTTATTCGTCATTTTAATATTATTTGTGAACCTCTACGACAAGACCTCTACACCTCCAAAACGGGAACCTCACCATCAGATAGATTTTAACGTCATTCCCAGGACATGTAGACCCTCAGCCAACGCCTTCTAGCACCCATATGATAAAAAGGGTTGGGGCTTGCTATAAGCGCAATAGGGTTGGGGAAATCATATAGGTGCTAGGGCTTG
>CM042178.1:6774767-6819894 GCA_023376005.1 Doryteuthis pealeii
TTTGGAGAGCTAAAAGTCCACATAACTCCGCTAATTTTAGGAATTGGCTAACTTTAACCTAATTCACACTTGGACAAAATTTCAGAAAAATTGAAGGGAGTGGGTGACATGGCCTGGATGATTTGACATGGAATTACCCATATATTTACACACATACACACACACACACACCAACCCCTACGCAAGAGCAGGATGCAGCACAAGGTCAATTTCTTAAGTGGAGTTTAACAGATTTGAATTCAGAGTTTTCCTTCTCCTAGACTGGTTCTAGCCATGGTTAAATAGCCCAGTCTGACCTATTTACCCATAGCTGGAGGGAGAGTAGTTGGATTCATACCTTTCCCAAGGAGATTAGAGCTATGTGAAATACAAACTGCCTCGTCAAGGATTTGAACTCAGGTTGTCGAGTCCATTTCCTACAACTCTAACTGTTACTCCCTCATTATATATTTATATATAGGTATTAGTATTGAAGAATTGAAAATAAAGTGCTTGATTATGTGTGTTAGAGCTGTATTTATTTATTCATTATAGTGTACAATAGATTTATGGTGCAATTGTTACCCTTGGTTTCAAAGCAGCATGTAACCACTGATGATCAGTGGCTAATATGCTGCTTTGAAACCAAGGGTAATAATCACACCTTAAATGTATTGTACACTTTGATTATTTAAAAATAATAATAATAGTTTGAATAATGTACACATGGATAAACTCCTGACCGAAACACGTGTAAATTAATTAATTATAATATCCTATATTATCCATTTTATACTTTCTTTCCTTTATTCATTTTTTCAACATACCATCGGATTCACTTCCAGTTTCATTTTTACATACATATATATATATATATATATATATATGTGTGTGTTTGTGTGTGTGTGGAGAAAATGTAGAACATTATGTGTGTGTATCTATATAATCTAATATACCAAACTTATTGGTAACTCCTCGCGGTGAGAAAAAACCCAGCAAATAGTTTGATTGTAAAAATATACTACCAAACATCAACCGGGACAAAAAAAAAATTTTTGGATAAAGAAAAGACCAAGATAATCGTACCAACAAAAAATAATCTATTAGTACAATATTTTGGCCAAAAGAAAAAACAATTTATATGCATATATATATATATATATAAGATATATATATTCATACATAACAGCTAGGAGACTAAAGCTAATAAATAAAAAGTGCTCAATACCTAAGTAGAGCAAATAATAAAGATAAATCTAATGAGTCAGACGAACCTACTAAAAGTTTCGCTTAATGCTCTTCAGGGCTAAGATCTGAGTCAGATCTTAGCCCTGAGAAGCATTAAGCGAAACTTTTAGTAGGTTCGTCTGACTCATTAGATTTATCTTATATATATATATAATCTTATCACTTAAATAAATGCCTATTTTTACAAAGAAAAAAAAGAAAAGAATATCATTTAAATTATCTAGAGAATAAAATTATTTTAATTTTTTTTTTTTTTTTTTTTTTTTTTAAAACGTGTGATTGCTTAATTTTTTCAAAAATCAATACATGTCAAAGTCTTAAAATCAATCAATGCTGAGTTGCTATGCGGTTAAAATATCGGAAACACAATTTGTAATTTTAAAAGTTGACACTAAATTCACTGCACCAAACCAACAGTGACCTATTTTCTTTTATTAGATGATTCATTCATCATTTTAATATTCAAATTCTTATAAATCAACATTTTAGTTTAGGATCTTTTTTTTGGTAAATCGGAGACATGGACACGCGGTTTGTGTTCGTGCGAAGCGAGTCTCCAGGCCGACTTTTCGAACGTGGTTTCGTTTTTTGAGTTTTCAGTCTTCTTTTCAACCTGCTGCTGTCGTCTTCACGGGCAATATCGGCTGCTACGACAGCGTTCAGGCGAGGAGAAAGTCGAAAATGTTGGGAGGAGACCCAGCAGTCCAGCAGTTGACAACATCGGCAGCGGCATTACAGACAGTGGGACGACGGCGATAGACGTGCTACGGAAAGGCCACCTCTATACGCGATCGCATCCATGAGGAATAGAACGAGTCTGATTCGAGTCACGAGTGAAAGCAGGACATTTGGTACAAGTATCGATCACTGACGTGAGCGCTTCGCCGAGAAAACAGCAACGATAAACAACAAGAGTGTTGTTCGTCGCACGTCTTTTCTTGACGCCCGTCAGTTTCATTCATTCGAGCGAGTGAGCAAATGAAGTAACCATGGTCGGGGAACGTGTAATCGGCGGGAACTGCGGACGGAAAGCGACGACAAGCATGCAACGACTGCTACGACCCGAACGGTGGTTGTCGGAGACCGTGAGCGACGTGTTGGCGGATGGGTAGGGGCATCGCAGCAAAGAGACTGTATGCGAACATCCAAAATATAGAATTGCCCCGAACAGAGGAAATCTATTTATATTTATATACAAAATAGGGGTGTACTCAGCGTAATGGTTATCATTAGAAATGAAATTGGCAACCCCAGTTCAAATCCTAGGTAAGGCTGTTTATGAATAATCTTGGTTTTTTGGACTATTGTCCCCATCTTTATTGTGGTATGTATAAACATGATGTTTCGGCCGATGTATCCTCCAGCCTTTCTCAGGTGTTCCCTGCGTATCCGAGCATTGTAATGGCCCAAACTGGGAAATCATTGGTAAGGCAACCAGTCTAGGAGAAAGAAAACTCTGCTTAAAAATTCACCCTGTGGCAGAAGGGTTAGGTAAATACATAACGGTCATACAATAGGGAAATAAAAATATTAATATGTAGATTTTTTTTGCCTAGCAGGAAACTGTGCTCCGATTGATAACTAAATCATAAATAACTTTATATCAGTGTAACTTAATACTGGAAACTGTGCTCCTAATTATTGAAGTCAGTTAGTCTACTGTTGGTTTGAATAACAGCAGCTAAGTCAACTCCAGCCGTGTCCAAGACAGTTGCTATATATATATATATATATAGAAATCCAGAATGATCCATTCATGAATTTGGGTGATTTGGGTGATTCCATTCTCTAATAAGAATGTTCTCTGGGGGACACAGTTAAGTCCAACGCTTTTACTCTCCCAACTGACCAAGTGTTCAGTCTGAAACAATCTCTCCCAGCAATGTTGCACTCTTCTCTCCAACACTATCAAAATATCTTTTCTCTCGTCCACTCGTTGCAACAGCCAAAATGATACTGCAAGCTTTTCTCCCAGGTTTGTGAGGGCTGGTCATTAAATACACAATTACAGTGTTTATCCGGGCTCCTTACTCTGACTTGTCCATGCAGCACGTGCGACATTAATCAATACGCGTCAATCCTTCACATCCGGGCCACTCTGGACAGTTTAGTAATTCACATGCGTCAAGGCCACGACTCACGATCAGGAGGATGTGAGTTCAATCTCCCCACTCGCCTCTGATCTCATTCTGCATGCCAAACACAGTCGTGCATGCTTCGAACCACTACGTTCGTGGTTTCTCTCACCACACATTCCTTGAGTTCTGATTGGCTGCTTGATTTGAATGATATTGTGTAGTTTTATAAATACCCTGTCATTCTGTAATAGACTTAGCGATTATTTGGGTTTGTATTGGGTTACAACCATTTGTTGCCATGTCTTCCCAATTCGATGTTAATTGGAACTTTGATTATTCTTCCCCAATGATAACTAAATAACAGTGTGTGTGATAACAAGCAAAATGGTGCTGTTGGATCAGTAAAATGGTAAGTCTGGGTGGACATAAGTTCAAAATGAGATATCTTCCCTTGCTGTGGTTCATTCGGCCGATAGGTGGCGTTGGTATTTGGTCACAAGCGGGAATTCTAAATTCCTAGCTCTTTTCCACTCAGGCCGGCAATGAGTAAACATGGTCTAAGCACTTGTCGCCTCTAAGCCTTAGGGGGCTTTGCCCCCAAACCAGCTACCAGTAAGTGACATTCTCTATGACGTGAGTCGTACGCCTATTTCCTCATAATACGTTTATGTATCTGTTCTGTATATCTTTGTCATGTATGTGTATCTCTGTCCCTTGTGGGATAAATATTGTTTTCTTTACACGCTCTTGTCGGAATATTGCTTGTACTTATATGTACCCACATTGGGAGGTTACTTTGAGCCTTCCAACGTTAATATAACATCCTCACATGTTATAGTTTGATCAGGCTCAAACTTTGATTATGTGACCACACTGTTGAAGTCAGTCAGTATACTGTTGGTTTCGACAACAGCAACTGGCTAAGCACCACTGAACTAGTGCCCAAGACCGCTGGTACTTATGGAACAAGAATAGTCTATTCATGTATTTGGGTGATTCCATTTCTTGAGTCCTGATTGGCTGCTTGGTTTCTATGATGCCATGAGACTTCATAAATACTCTGACATTCTGCAGTAGGATTGCAACAAGATTAGATCCATATTAAGTTATGGCTACTTGTTGCCTTGTCTTACCAATTTGACGGTAATTGGAATTTAGTATGATTATTCTACACACACCAATACCAACTTTACGCAGACGTGCACAGTGTGACAATGATAAAGATATGTTATGGAAAAAGTGTGGATAATTCTTGACTTTCTCTATATTAATGATTTGAAGGCAATTACATTGTAATTGCCTTCAAATCATTAATATATTATATTTTTATAATATATATATATTTTTTATGTTCCTATTGAATTATACTCTGATGTCTATACAAAAACCTTGATAAAGGGTGGATGCTACCTGAAATATTGGGAAAAAATAAAACGGACCTTGGACAAAACAAAGGTTATCTATTTGAACTCTTCATATTTTCACAA
Source organism: Doryteuthis pealeii (assembly GCA_023376005.1). NCBI lineage: Eukaryota > Metazoa > Mollusca > Cephalopoda > Myopsida > Loliginidae > Doryteuthis > Doryteuthis pealeii. The sequence goes on from CM042178.1 coordinate 6,779,560, forward strand.
GAACAATATATTGATATATATATATGTGTGTGTGTATATATATATATATGTGCGTGTGTATATATATGTGTGTGTGTGTGTGTGTGTGTGTGTATATATATATATATAATGGATGTCTTGTATGTATTGAATTTGGAAAATATGAGTGTGCGTGTATATATATATATAATATATATATATATATATATATATATTTGCTTGTGCGTGTATATATATATATATATATATATATATATATATATAATATAAAACTCATCCATAACTTCCCTCCGGACACTAGGAAAATCCTAAATGAGCAAAACCAATATTATTTACAAATTTATTTGCTGAGTGGAGAACTGTGTCCCCCAAAGATAACAACATCATAAATAACTACACTGGACACCCCCAACCCAATCCGAGAGATTGACACCGAAAAAACTAATTTTGACTTGCCATTGTTCTCTGAAGTGAGGATGTTATTCTACACCCACATCCACAGGGTCATTCATCTCATTTCTTTGGGATGGGGGGGGTGATTGCATGATCTTTTTCAGTTCTCACTAATCTTTCAAACTGTCAGCCTAATTTCCCCAGAAGGGTTTAGTATATATATATATATATATATATCCTGTTATTTCTATAGTGTTTCAAGTAACTAATAATAATAATCCTTAGTAAACAATTATAGTTTCAAGTAACTCTTCTTAATACAAATGATTTTAACCACAGTTATATGGCTCCAAGTATTCCTATCTAATACTAATAATAATATGGTTTCAAGTAATTATTTCTATTTAATAATAGTCATTAATTATTCTTAATACAAATAATTTGTACACAGTTATATGGTTTCAAGTAACTAATTATAATAATCCTTAGTAAACAATTATAGCTTCAAGTAACTATTCTTAATGCAAATAATTGCACACAGTTATATGGTTTCAAGTAACTAATTATAATAATCCTTAGTAAACAATTATAGCTTCAAGTAACTATTCTTAATACAAATCCTTTGCACACAGTTATATGGTTTCAAGTAACTAATTATAATAATCCTTAGTAAACAATTATAGCTTCAATTAACTATTCTTAATACAAATAATTTATACACAGTTATATGGTTTCAAGTAACTAATAATAATAATCCTTGGTAAACAATTATAGCTTCAAGTAACTATTCTTAATACAAATAATTTATACACAGTTATATGGTTTCAAGTATTCCTATCTAATACTACTAATAATAATATGGTTTCAAGTAATTATTTCTATTTAATAATAGTCATTTGTTTGCACACAGTTATATAGTCTCGAGTAACTAGTAATAATCTAATGCTACCCTCTCCAGAACTGTAGCCTCACCACAAGATGCACTTTAGTATCATACACAGGATATGCCTTTTTTTTGTAGAAGATACAGTCAGTGTATTTTAAGGCCTGACATAAGGGCAGAAAAAAATCAAGGAGGGTGGGAGAGGTTGTTAGGAAAAAAAAAAAGGAAAAATTGGTTGTTTGGATTTTATGGTATGTCAACCCTTGTTGGGTTATTTTAATGCTGAAAACGTTTTCTTTTATTCATTCTTGTTGGGTATTAAATTTTTCAGGGTTGGTTAGATTTTATGGTATGTCAACCCTTGTTGGATTATTTTATGCCAAAGACATTTTGTTTTATTCATTCTTGATGGGTATTCAATTTTTGGGGGGTTGGTTGGATTTTATGGCATGTCAACCCTTGTTGGGTTATTTTATGCCAAAGACATTTTGTTTTATTCATTCTTGATGGGTATTGAAAATTCTTTTTTTTCAAACTCAATCTTTTTTTTTTAAACAATTTTTTTCAAAATGAATAATTTTCAAACAGATGTATTTGATGTTAAACTCCGCATAAGAAATTGACCTTGTGTCATATCCTGTTCGTGCGGAGGAGTAGATAAATATATATATTATAAAAAGTGCTGCCATTAAGGTAATATTGTTGGGACAATCATATAGGTGCTAGGGCTTTGTGACCAGCCAACCTTAGCTGTCTAGCCCAAGTAAGTGCATTTTGCTTTATTCAGATGGGTATTCAATATTTATTTCAAACACCATTTGTTTTTAAACACATTTTTAAAAAATCATTTTATTTCTATTTAACCCATAGATGGGATCCTAATAGGTACTACCACTCCAGGTTTGGTTTGTTTTACGGCATATCAACCTCAGTGGGTCATTTAATTTGGTTTGGTTTGTTTTACGGCATTTACCAATATTTATTTTCATTATTTCTCCATTTTTATTATTGCAGCTCCTCTTTGACTAAAACTAGTTGTTATGTGTTGTTAGGGTGATTTGGAAATAGGTTTGGTTGTTTTGTTTTACGGCATATCAACCTCAGTGGGTCATTTAATGCCGACAAAGTTTTGAAAATAAATTAATTCTAAAGTGGATATTCAATTTTTTATAAATACATTTTTCTATTTAACCCATAGATGGGACCCTAACACGTACCACCACTCTGGGTCAGAGTGGACCAGGGAGCAATGGTGATAAAGGGGTGCTCCACATTCCCCAGGCCTTCAAAAGTGGAAGCTCACTATCAGATAGAGTTTAACGTCATTCCCAGGACATGTAGACCCTCAGCACCTGCCTTCTAGCACCCATATAATAAGGATTGGGGGTTGCCATAAGGGAAAAAGTGGAAGCTCACTATCAGATAGAGTAACATCATACCCAGGACATGTAGACCTGCAGCCACCGCCTTCTTGCACCCATATGATAAAAAGGGTTGGGACAACCATATAGATGATAGGGCTTGGAGTGGCCAGCTGATTGATCGGAAGGCCTCTCCACCCGCCGTCTAGCCTAAGTAAGGGCCTAAGTGGAGTGTTGTATGTCATGGACTGCTCAGCCACCTTAAGCATCACAGGTTGCCACCCACGGCCAATAGGTGGCCCCATTGAGAGAGTCTTACTCCTCTGCAGAGGTGCAGTCAGTGTATTCTAATGCCCCAGCCAACAGGGCTGACCACTCCAGGTCAGAGTGGACTTGTGAATGAAGAATAATCAAAGTTCCAATTACCGTCGAATTGGGAAGACATGGCAACAAACGGTTGTAACCCAATACAAACCCGAATAGTTGCAAAGTCTACTGCAGAATGACAGGGTATTTATAAAACTCCACAATATCATTCAAATCAAGCAGTCAAGCAGCCAATCAGAACTCAAGGAATGGAATCACCCAAATTCATGAATGGATCATTCTTGATTTCTATAAATACCAACTGTCTTGGACACTGCTTCAGTTGTACTTAGTTAGCTGCTGTTATTCAAACCAACAGTAGACTTACTGACTTCAATAGTGAGTAATGGCAATGAAGGGGTACTCCACATTCTCAGAACCCCAGAACTAAAACTTCACCATAGAGTTTAACATCATACCCAGGACATAAATGGAAAAAAAATGAGATGGGTGTATTTTCAAAAGCTATTTTTGGCACACAAAAAACAAAAGGAAATCTGGTCAATATTGCTAATACAGACAGTGTCTGTGTCTGTAATGGTTTCTTATGCTAATATCAAATCTAGGATTTTTTTTCTTGATTCCAGACAGCATTGGAGAAATTCAAATGGTAGAAAGTCAGCTTAGTGGAATTTTCCATTTATGTCCTGGAATAAAAAAAAAACCAAAAAAATCAAAAAACATTTCTATGGAATAGTAGACGGTATCTTGCAAAATTTTGGAAACTCCACCCAAATTTCTTGAAAATTAGATTTTTTTTTTTTAATTCATGAAATATTGTATTACTAGCAGAGCTATCCAGAATTGCCTGGGATTTAAAATTTCCAAGTTTGTAAAATTGTAAGAGTTTATCGTATGCTTCACATATTAGATGACATGGTTATAAAAAATAAATGTACTGGGTTTTTTTTAGAAGCATGAAAGTGAAACTAAGAATTCAAATGGGATAATATTCCAGGTAAAACAGGTAAAAATTGTTTAATATCAGCCCATTTGAATTCTTAGTTTCAATATTCTTTCATTTTTTTTAAATTTAAAAAAAAAAAACAAACAAACAAACAAAAAAAAATACTTGTATATATATATATATATATATATATACATGTTTCATTGAATTGAACAGACAATTCCTGTCTGACAAGTCTTTCGCCGATCCGTTCTAATCTTCGGGCCATCCTTCTGGTGTCAGGGTGGAACTGGTATACCAGTCCACCGAATGTTTCGTCACTAGCGCTTTCGGCAATGCACTTTGCCATCCTCAGGTGGGAAACGATGGAATAGTTTTCATGTCTCATATATATATACTAGAATCGGCTACCTGTCATTGCCTGGGTAGAGGGTTATAATAAAACACTAGTCTCGCAGATCTATTGATTGTCTTTCAGAAAAATAAATCTGATTGAAAAATTTTATGCTCTTTTCTATCTTTCTTTCTTTTTTTTTTTTTTCATTCATTCTTTTTCTTTTCTCTTTTTTGTTCTTCTTTCTTTATTTTTCTTTCCTTTCTTTCGTGCTTATTTCTTCCATTTGCTTTCTTTCTTTTTTCTATCCCTCTTCTTTCTTTGCTCTTTCTTTCCTCCTTTTTTCTTTATTTTATCCTTTCCTTATCTTCTTTCCTATTTTCTTTCTTTCTTTCTTTACATTCTTCTCTCTTTCTTTCTTCTCTCTTTCTATTGATCAGCCTTCATTAATCAGATTTCAACATTATTTCTTTCCCTTTCTTCTCTTTTTATTTATTTCTGTCTTTCTTTCTTTCTTTCTTTTAATTTTAATCACGAACGCAACCAATGACTTTCCATTTTCTTACTAGTCAAATCCAACTTTTTAAATATTATTCCGGATATAAATGAAATCTTTATTATTTCTGCACAAAAAGCAAGCTCTGGTGATAGTGAATGTATATATATACATTTATATTGCCATTAATTGTTTTATTTTCGTAGGTTGCTCTGGATATTCATACACACAACTGCACTTTATATAATTTTATTAATTATCATACATTGAGCTCACTTAGGGATTTGTAAAAATCCTTGTATAAATCTACAAGTCTGCATCAAAATGAACATGCATTGTGGATGTACAGGAGATATTGATGATCCCAAAATAGAATTATCCCCAACATACCAGTCAATTGGATATTCTTATTACCTCTCTCTCTCTCTCTATATATATATATATATATATATATATATATATATATATATATATATATATATATATATATATATATATATATATATATATATATATAATGTCCTCTCAGGTGATCCATTGTACTAAGTTTCATAGATGCAATATTTTTTCTTTTAAATTGAGGAAAGGAAGTTTATAAAAACAACAATATTGGAAGAGATAATCCAAACAAAGAGGATAATCTTTGAGATTTTGAGTAGATATTGAAATCCCAGATGATTGGCCAATTCTGTCATGTGACATGTCAGAAAATGCTGCAAGATTTTACCTACAAGAAATGGGTGTGGCACAAAAACAAAAACATCTGGTGGAAACAAACACAAGAAACCATCAATAGGACATGGCAGATTAAACCAACAGAAACTTGGCAGAAAGATATATATATATATATATATATATGAAGATAGGAGGGTTGGAGTAAATCCGACAGAGTGTGGTAAGGAAAAAGGAAAAGTGGACAAAAAGGAATAACTCAAAACAACTAGATGTGGAGATATATTTCGTTCCGCGTTAAGCTGCACTTCTTCAGTCAGTTTTATTAAAGCATTGGACATACAATTGTATTCATAGAAGAGAAAGTAAGTGGGTGAGGGAGAGTTTGGTGAGTAATTCAGGATGGAAGGGGAAGGTTTGTGAGGATTTGGTTGGTCAGAAGATATCTATCATGGAAAGTAGAGGGGGGGAAAGATCAAAAGATGAGGAGGTGGTTGGATGCTTGTTGGGATAGGGGTGAGGTAGGAAGAAGTTGAGTTAAAATTCTTGGTTGGTTATATATGTATATATACACACCAATGGTTCCCAACCATTATGAAGATTTGTTTTATATTCAAAGATATTTAAAAATCAAAATATACATAGAAATAGCATTGAATTTCTACTTTTAAAAAAATGTCCACAATTCTTAATTGCCAAAAATAAACAAATCAACACACCAGAGTTTTTCTGTACCCCCTCCCCCTCTACCCAGGTGACACTGGGTAACTGCTTCTAGTCATACATAAGTTTAACCGGTTACTTCTAGATCAGTGGTTCCCAACCATTTTAGTACCATGCCCCACTTTTTTTGACCCCAAATGTCTTCATGTCCCCCACCCATTAATTGTTTAGTATGATATAACAATATCAGTTTTGAATAAGTATAACATAAAAAATTGTATCTTTCAAATAAAAACTAAAGGGTTTAACTTCAAATTTAATCAAATAAAATCCATTTTATAATGTGTATAATTGCGAGGGAGTGCAACAGATGAAGAACTGCAAAGTTAGACAAGTCAGAAGCCACGCATATAGCTGGTGTGAGATGCACGATAACATTAGTGGGTGAACACTTGACTAGACTGCACAAGCTGTTGTGCTCAGCTAGGTGGTAATTACAATTTTACCCTATAAATTTATAATTTTTACCCATATAGGGTAAAATAAAAAAAAATGTTGATATTACTATATTTTTCATATTGCCCCCTTATTATTATTGAATTGACCCCACGTTTGGAATCACTGATATACACAGATGTATGTATAGATATATATGTTTGTATATGTTTGTGTGCATATATATATTGTATAAATATGTTTGTTAATGTGTGTGTATATATATATATATATATATTTATATGTGTATATCTGTTAGGTCACCCATTGAGCTCTGGGTAGATAATTGGGATTAAAGAAAAGTGAGATTGCAAACGAATTACCGTATTTGACGGCATATAGGATGCACTTTTTTCCAAATGTTGGCTCAAAAAATTGCCCTGCGTCTTATACATTGTAGGTGAAGTTTGAGACCTTCCGTATTCCTAGGCTAATCTTCTCTATGAGGCTCACTAACCCAGCTTACACTCAGTACGTTTACCTACCCTAAACTCCATGCATCCTTATTTTATTGCTGGTATTATTGTATTATTACCAGTGCTTTAAAAATGAATTCATAAAAATGAAAGCAATCCAATCTGAAATGCTTGTGACTTGCGTTTATAAACATCAGCTGATCGACTTAACGGTAATGCCATCTGTTGGCAAGGAATAAAACTATGGTATGATCGTTGCCTATACTGTCAAATTGCTTTTATACAGCTATGTTTCTGTTTGTGTAATGCACAGCTAGACTGTTTTCAACAATATATGCTTAAATACACTAAAAACTTTTTTTCCTGAATCTGACCTGCTGAAATGGGGGTGCATCTTATATGCCGTCAAATACGGTATATGCTTATTACCTCACAAGGAAGCAGCTGTACGGCCACCTGCCCCCTATCTCACATCTCACAAACCATCCGAGTGAGACAGACAAGACATGCTGGACACTGCTGGAGGAGAAAGGATGAACTCATAAACAATGCTCTCCTGTGGAAGCCAACACATGGACATGCTAATGTGGGCCGCCCATCAAAGACTTACATTGACCAACTATGTGAGGATACTGGATGCTGCATAGGGGACCTCCCTGGGACAATGAATGATATGCCTGTGTGTCTTATATGTAAAATAACCAAACTGAACCGTGTTAAAATCTATTCTTTATAAAGTTTAGGGTCACTAAGTACAATTCAGACCAAAGTTGCTACGGAAAATGATTAAGAAAAAAAAAAAGTAATGTTAGATGAGAAATCTTAGACCAACCATCTTTATGCCTCATTGTGAGTGAAAGCCTAAGTGCATATGACAGTGATGTGTTTTCTTTGGGTTTTTTTCATGGGGGAGGGGTATATGTGGGTGGGTGTGTGTGTCAAAGCACTTGTTTTACACTTCATCTGTTTTTGGTACTACTGTTAAACTGAACTTTGACCTCTTGCACAAAGCTATTTTGGAACTTTGGTCATTATAGAAGGGAGAGAGAATTGTGACGGGGGTTGGGTGGAGGTGAGTGGCCTAGAGTGGGTACGGACAAACAATTCAAGGGGGGGGGAGAAGGCTATGAAAAGAATCTCAAGTGATCTGAGTCATTTTAATTTTATGATGGGAATAAAAGTGTTGCTGAGGTCACATTTTAAACACAAGGCCAGAAGAATGCGGGTGCCCAGTAGGGTAGGTTGATTTTGGAACTGTAATGTCTCCCTTGTGGAAAAAGTTGCAAATTAACATAAAAGAATTACAACACAGAAGTCAAAAGAATGAGGGTGCCCAGTGAGAATCGAACTCAACTCTCTAGTAAAGGTTGGTTGGTGGGATTTTACGGCATGTCATCCCTTATGCTGAAGACATTGTTTTATTCATTCTTGATGGGGATAACCCTGATATTGTAGAAGCAAAATTAAAATTTCCCTAGTCTAGCGCTAGTGAAAAGAGGATAGACTCCCATGCTGTCAGGTTGATATCAACAATAGGTTGGTTGGATTTTATGGCATGTCAACCCTTGTTGAGTTATTTTATGCCAAAGACGTTTTGTTTGATTCATTCTTGGTGGGTAGTCAATCTTTTTAAAACTCAATTTTTCAAACTGATTTTTAAAAAAAACTCATTTTCTTCTATTCAACCCAAAGATGAGACCCTAACAGGTACTACCACTCCAAGTCAGGGTGGACAGTTTGTTAAGTTTTTCTTTCTTTGAATGTGTGTGTATGTATATATATATATATATATTTACATATATACAGTGATGCCGATAGCTTTTTGATTTAGTGCATCATGGACTGCACATATTTGCTTTGAAAGAGTCCCCAAGAAATTTGATGGGTCCCAACTAAAGTTTCTTAATAAATTGTAGGGTTTTTATTTATGATCTGAGGAAACAACTAAAGCCATCTAACTCCTATTTTGTAACCTATCCCATGTAATTCATGTCTAAGAAACTATTGAAATGTATTTACACTTAGCTTGAAATGGTGAGGGAAGAAAAAAGAAAAACACTGGGATGCATGGATATGATTTTACTGCATCCTTTTAGATTTTTTTTGTGCTTCAGGGCCGAAGGACGCATACCTATCTGCATCTCAGTTTATATATATATATATATATATATATGCCTATGTGGAAATAGAAAAAAAAAATTTAAGTTGAGAAAAAAAAATCCCTGACAAAAGTAATCCACTGTTTTTCTGGATGATTCCATTCCGGATGATAGAAATGTCAGAATAATTAAATGAAAGTTCCAAGACATGGAAGGAATCAGTCGGAAGCGAAAAGCTGATAGCTAAGGCATTGGTGCAAATGTTTCTTCCATGATCATTGCATATAAACTAAAAGAAGAAAAACTAATTTTTTGTGCAATTGGTAGGTGTCTAAAAATGTTGGTTGGTTGGATTTTATGGCATGTCAACCATTGTTGGGTTATTGTCAGCCGAGTAGTATTAGTAGTAGTAGTCATCGTTAACTCAATGGAACAATATACGAAAGTCGTATAGTCAAAAAGGTGTTGTTTATTTCTTTCTAGACTCGTGGGTTCTTTTTCAGAGAGAGAGAGAGAGAGATAAAGAATGGGGGTAAAGCTGTTCTATCATAAATCACATTCCTGTGTACTGTTCGCTGTTAGCCTAGACATGTCATGACAGAGTCCCCAAAAAACACATCTGACCCCTCTTGGGCCCAGCGAAAGAGAGAGCAAATTTTCTTTACTTCCGTTTTTGGTCCCAGTGGGAGGGAGGGACATATCTGCTTCTGCTCCTCCACAGAAAACCTGGGACTTCCGTTTTTATTTTTAAATCTAATTCAGGGGTCATTGACTGGTCACTGGCTGACACACGTTGTGTGTAGAATTCCAAACTTTATCTTTTTTCTGTTCTTATTTCTTTTTTCTTCTCTTTCTCCAGAAATCTGATTACCATTTTCTTTTTAATCTCAAATTCTCCATAGACCATAATAATTATGCTACTTTATTTTGTGCCAAAAACGTTTTGTTTTATTCATTCTTGATGGGTACTCAATTTTTGTTTTTATCTGAACTCAATTTTTTTAAAAATCAATTTTTTTTTAAACTCATTTTTTTTTTCTATTTAACCCATATATGGGACCCTAACAGGTACTATCACTTATCAAAAAATAACCTCAGATGCAAACACAATTTCCATAGTCTAGCACTAGTGAAAATAAGATAGACTCCTATGCTGTCCGGCTGATATCAACAATAGGTTGGTTGGTTGGATTTTATGGCATGTCAACCCTTGTTGGGTTATTTTGTTTTATTCATTCTTGATGGATAGTCAATTCTTTTAAAACTCATTTTTTTATATTTAGATTTTTTTAAAACTCATTTTTTTTATATTTAGCCCATAGATGGGACCCTAACAGGTACTACCACTCCAGTTCAGAGTGAACCTGGGAGTAATGCTGATGAAGGGGTACTCCACATTACCCAAAGCTCCAGAATTGGAACTTCACCATCAGATAGAGTTTAACATCATACCCAGGACATTAAGACCGTCAGCCACCACCTTCTAGCACATATATGATAAAAAGTGTTGGGGGTTTGTCATAAGGTTAAAGGGGTTGGGACTATCATATAGGTGCTAGAGACTGATGTGACCAGCTGATTGATCGGAGGGGGCCCTCACCAACCAACCATCTAGCCTAAGTAAGGGCCAAAGTGGAGTGTTGCATGTTATGGGCTGCTCAGCCACCAAGGTTCATAATAACTATTTAATTAATAATTAATAGAAGCATGCAACATTTTATTTGAAGGGGACAGAACTAAGCTTCCATTTCAAATTGTTTTCTTTTTTTTTTTTACTCCTTTAATAAATTTGATGATTTTGTTTACTTATGATACAAACGTTCTGACATTGAATTTTTAACTCACATCCCACTCAGGAAATATTTTTCATAAATTAATTTTTACACCACACAGAGTGCATTTTTTTTGTGTTAAATAATTTGTGGGTAGCCTACAAATTATGTATGTAAGTGTAGTTAAAATTCAAATAACAAAAAATGGAAAATTACCATTAACCATTGGAAAAAAAGTTATTGACAGCCTTCTCTGACTTGAATGCTGATAGGCTAAAGGAAGACATGAAAATGGAAATTGGTCAGATTTCGGCCGTTAGTTGAGGGAAGTAGACGTAGGGGTCCTTTGCTCCCAAGATGCCAGTTTCTCACCACGGTAGAAAACCCTTTGGGTTTTTTGTAATAAATAAGAGACATCTTATAAAACAAACCAAGTCTTGCTTGTTTATTAAAAACAAGAAATAAGCACAGTGGACCAGCCTTTTTGGGTTTGGGTTTTTTTTATCAGAAAAATGATATAGAAATCAAGAATGATCCATTCATGAATTTGGGTGATTTGGGTCATTCCATTCCTTGAGTTCTGATTGGCTGCTTAACTGCTTGATTTGAATGACATTGTGGAGTCTTATATATACTTTGTCATTCTGCAGTAGACTTTGTGACATTCAGGTTTGTATTTAAGTTACAACTGTTTGTTGCCTTGTCTTCCCAGTTTGACAGTAATTGGAACTTTAATTATTCTTCAAATGATAGTTGAATTATCTCCCCCTGCCACCAGAGGGCGAATCACCAATACGTATATTGGTGCCAAATTTAAACCCCATGACAAAAGGCACTTATCAAGGGGCCTGTCAACAAGCGCTCCCTTCACCTTTCACTTATCGCCAGGCAAGACGTGATTTTCAAGGGCTCCCTATCAACTGTGAGTAGAATTGTATTCTAGCATATCTTCACCAGTATTAAACCAACAGATTTTGTTTGTTTGTTTTGTTTTTACGGCATATCAACCTCAGTGGGTCATTTAATGCTGATAAAGTTTTCAAATAAATCAATTCTTAATGGATAATACAACTTTGTTTATAAATGCATTTTTCTATTAACCCATAGATGGGACCCTAACAGGTACTACCACTCCGGGTCAGAGTGGACCAGGGAGCAATGGTGATGGAGGGGTGCTCCACATTCCCCAAACCTCCAAAACTGGAACCTCACCATCAGATAGAGTTTAACGTCATTCCCAGGACATGTAGACCCGCAGCCACCGCCTTCTAGCACCCATATGATAAAAAGGGGTTGGGGCTTGCCATAAGGGCAATAGGGTTGGGAAAATCATATAGGTGCTAGGGCTTGACATGACCAGCCGATTGATCGGAGGTGGCCTCTCCGACCGCCCGTCTAGTAAACCAACAGAAAGATATATATATATATATATATATATATATATACACACAGTGATTCCCAACCATTTTAGGCATGGTACTAAAATGGTTGGGAATGACTGGTGTGTATATATAATATATATATATCTTTCTGCCAAGTTTCTGTTGGTTTAATTTACCATGTCCTATTGATGGTTTCTTGTGTTTGTTTCCACCAGATGTTTTTATTTTAGTGCCACACCCATTTCTTGTAGGTAAAAATCTTACAGCATTTTCTGACATGTCACATGACAGAATTGGCCAATCATCTGGGATTTCAATATCTACTCAAAATCTCAAAGATTATCCTCTTTGTTTGGATTATCTCTTCCAATATTGTTGTTTTTATAGACTTCCTTTCCTCAATTCTAAAGAAAAAATATTGCATCTATGAAACTTAGTACAATGGATCACTTGAGAGGACATTATATATACTAGCAAATATATGCACCCTCCGGGTGCAAGTATTTAAGTTTTGATGTAATAAAATATTGTATTAAATTAGAAAGGCTAATGAAACTAAATAAGAATACAGATAAAAAGATTTGAAACAGAGGGGGGGGGGTATAATAAAAGATTTGAAATAGAGGGAGTATATAAAAAAATGGATCAACTGAAATTTACTCTTCCATCACTCTCGTCTTTCATTGTTATTTTTTCTAATTTAAGTATTTAGTTATAAGAGGAAGTGGAGAATAAAATTACAGTTATTTTTTCTTGTTAATGGATTTCATTTAAGATTTATTGAAGAGACTTTTTCTTATATTCATTAAAATAAAACCAAACAGTTAGAAATCAATAATACTAAACACATATTTATTAAATTCGATTTTTTAATATTAATATGCAAATTAGCCTTCCCGTTTACACTGTAATCCGCTATTTTGTTGTATATATAAATATAATTGCATGTTGTCAGTATGGAGACATAGTTAACAGTATTAATAATGTATGACAATTTTATTAATAATTGAGGTTTAGATAAAAATAAAATCATGGAGAATGTGATGTCAATAACTAAGAGAATTGTGACTTGAGTAGGAATATAGTTTCGGTTACAGACAGAAAAACACACAATCTCCATTATAATAAGATATAGAGAGAGGGGTAATAAAAATATCCAATTGACTGGTATGTTGGGGATAAATCTATTTGGGATCATCAATATCTCCTGTACATCAACAATGCATGCTTATGCTGATGCACACTTATAGATCTATACAAGGATTTTTACAAATCTCTAAGAGAGCTTATCAATTAATTTTATTAATTATAATTAATAAAATTAATTATATATATATATGTATGTTGTATACTGATTGCTGGTATATAAACAAGAGTGATAGAGAGAGAATGGACCAACATAGAGAGAGAGAGAGAGAGAGAGAGAGAGAGAGAGAGAGAGTGACAGACAGATAGCGTTGTGTGACTTTCTTGCTTGTCACTTTCTATCTTCGTGACGCTATACCAACTGAGCATTATATATAGTAAGTATATATATATATATAGTAAGTATATATATAAGTAATATATATATATATAAGTAAGTATATATATTAGTAAGTATATATTAACCAATCCCTTCACACATGAGCAAGATGTGAGATAAGGCAAATTTTTTAGCAAAGAGGTTTGAATTCAGAATTCTCATCCTAGATTAGTTGCCATAGCAACAGTGAATGGGTGGGGTAAAAGGACATACAATTGTGATGTAAAGTATTATCTACGTTATTCGGACTATTGTCCTCATCTTCATTGTTATCTGTACTGTAGAAGTTATCCCCCAGATAACATATATATACTTACTATATTATTATAACAATATAATACTCACCGTTGCAACGGAATTCTAACTACCGTCGAGTTAGCAGAATCCCATTGCAACGGTGAGTATTATAATCCTGTTCGCAGTGCCATGTTGGATTTGTTTTGTAGTCAGCTTGTAACAGAGCTGAATACTTGACAAATCCAACATGTACAACGTTTTGGCCGATATGCCCTCCGGCCTTCTTCAGGTATTTCTTGTCGGACTCAGGAACCTTCTTGGACTCCCAAGTCTGACAAGAAATACCTGAAGAAGGTCGGAGGGCACATCGGCCGAAATGTTGTACAGATAACAATGAAGATGAGGACAATAGTCTGAATAACGCAGCCTCATCTCAACATTATTATTAGTAATAGTAATAGTACTATGTAAGAAAGAACCAAATGAAAATCTACAGTGAATTTACGTGCCTATTCAGACTAAAAACCTGAGTCGTATTCACTTTTTTGAGTATGTAAAAATCTTTAATTGCAAATATGAAGACAAATGAAATACAGAATTTCTTCCCTGATCATAAATATCTATCAGCTGTATCCCCAAAAGGGTTAACAACTTAGGGTCTTACAGATCCATTAATGCTGAATAGCGAGTTCAATCCTCATTTGATGCCCCCATACTTGTGACCTTGGGTCACATCCCACTCGTGATTGTCCAGTCTCCATGTTGGATCTTTACTTCTATTTCTATTCCGGCTATGATCGTCAAGATTCTTCTTGTCTTCTTTTCTAATGGCTTCTTTATTAAGGGCTAGTTCTTTCTAAGTCATGCAAATAACTAACAAGACTTGTTTGTCTTTGATCAAAGATTTATTGCCCATTTTCATTCACCGCACGGTCTGAGGCCAACCCCACAGTCACACGTCTGCACTGCATCGCATTTTGGTTGAAACTTGTTATATATTATGCTATAATGCATACACATGTTGATTATCATCTTCTTTATGTGAAAAGATCAACTTAAAATTCTATGCTTAATGTTTCATGTCGTTTTCTTTTTTGGCTTGGCATCAGATTTTGTCCTTATTAAATGGAAAACTTTCACCTTTCCACTTAATAAAGGAGAAAACATTTTTTATGAGGAATCCTCATTTTGGCAGATATGGTCGATTGCCAGGAACAGCTCTTTTGTGGTTTGGGATTGTTTTTAATAAGTAAAATTCATTACTTATTTATTTTCACAGATTGAATGTTGCCAATGGCAACTGTGGAAAAAAATGATTCTGGTGATAATCAGATACCATTGGATTACTATTCATATAAGAATATATATAAGAGGCTTCTCATACAGTCAGAAAATCTCTCTCTCTCTCTCTCTATATATATATATATATATATACACACACTCACATATATATACAAACACTCATCTATATATACATGCTCATATACACATATGTGCACTCACAACACTCATACACACACACACATATATGAATGCAGATACATACACACACACACATATATGAATGCACATACATGCATACACAAATATGTGCACACACACACATTCATGCATACACATATACTTACATACACACACACACATGCTCATACACACACACACACACACACACACACATACACACACACACACATCACATACACACACACGCTCACATATTCATATGCACACACACACACGCGCGCTCACATATTCATATGCACACACACACACACACACGCGCTCACATATTCATATGCACGCACACACACACAACATGCTCACATATTCATATGCACACACACACACACACATGCTCACATATTCATATGCACACACACACACACACATGCTCACATATTCATATGCACACACACGCACACACACACACATGCTCACATATTCATATGCACACACACACACACACACACGCTCACATATTCATATGCACACACACACACACACACACGCTCACATATTCATATGCACACACACACACGCTCACATATTGATATGCACACACACACACATGCATATATATATATATATATATATTATATATATATATATATATATATATTATTATACTAAAGCTGAGATTTTCAACTTTGGATCCCTAAAGGCTTTTTTGTTGGTGACCTTACTGAAACAAAATTTATACTCTATTATTCCTTATTTTAGTATTACTAAATGTTTGAAAAAAAAACAACACTTTAATTGATTCTAATTAGTCGTAATTTGCAATTAAGTCAACAACTGACCCAACTCTGTCTTACATGATACATAACTCTCTCTTTCCCCTCTATATGTCAGTGAAGGGGAGTGAAACAGTTCACAAGTGAAAAAAATCAGCAGTCAGTCCTCTCCCCATCCCTAACTCGAGTCTAATTAAAGTCGTCCCTTCCCTTTCTCCAGGCTACAGAGAATAACTTTTGTTTTGTTTTAATAAAACAAAAGTTCTTTTTACGCTCAACTAAAAATGAAATCATGCTTTAAAATAGATTTTTTAAATTACTTTATTTATTAATTTATAGTCAAATGTTGTTTTTCCACCAGCTAGCAGTTTTTGAGGTAGGAAGCCAGGATGGAACTCAGCAAAGATTACCATTATTTGTATTATTCAGACTATTGTCCTTGTCTTCATTGTTATCTGTACAATGTTTCGGCCGATGTGCCCTCCTGCCTTCTTCAGGTATTTCTTGTCAGACTCGGGAACCTTCTTGTAATCGGGAGCCATCACGGAACTTTGAACCCAACCCTTTATTCAGTCCACGGGGGTATCCTGTTCTCATTCCGCTAACCATAGCTGGGATAGAGGTGTTAAGCTATGTTAATTATTATTCTATGTTACTATCGCCCCTGACCAGGATTAAACCTGCAGTCTAGAGATAACTGTCATTTAGAACTGTCTTAACCTAACTCCTTTATCTATTAGGCTATGTGTCTAATTGGACAATCCAGTGTGAATTTTTTTCAATCGCAAAAGTTACAATTTATTTTGTAAAAACGGATTTCAAGTAGCGTCTTGGCAGGCATCTTGATCAAAATTGACCGAAGACATTGTTTTAAATGTATCAAAAATAAATTACATGTGTAATATTATTTTGCTATTTTGCTGATGCTCATTATGTTACTTTTTCGACTTAGACAAAAATTTGACCTTAAATAATCAGTTTAATGAATTTTAATTCGTTTTTAAAATGAAAAGCAGATGATATTTTGGCAGATCCTACTCTTTTTCCTAATCCCAATTATCTAGCGAGAGCTTAACAGGTGACCCAACGGGTCACTTTTTGTCTAGTATATATATATATATGCACATACATGCACCTATGTATGCACACACACACACACACATTTAAATGCCTTATTCAAATTATATACAAAATAATAAATAGTTAAAGTTAACAGTTCTAAAATGCTCATAAGAAGAAAAATGCTTAATACTTCCGAAATAAAAGCAAAAATTATCATCATACATTGTTTAGTAAAAGAACCATGAATACAGAATTCAGCTAAAAATATCAATAAAGAAACTGTTGTAAAAAAACCCCAAAAAACGGACTGTTTGACTTATTTTTCATGTAACGGTAATTTTTCCCCAATCGGATAATTTGATCTTTGAATTAACTGTTTTTCTTTGTAACAACTCTTTATGTTTGTTATTTCTTTTTTGTGAGATTTTTTTTAAAAAGTTAAAAATATTTACATTTCTTCCTTCAATAT
Organism: Doryteuthis pealeii; assembly: GCA_023376005.1. NCBI lineage: Eukaryota > Metazoa > Mollusca > Cephalopoda > Myopsida > Loliginidae > Doryteuthis > Doryteuthis pealeii. The sequence goes on from CM042178.1 coordinate 6,797,305, forward strand.
GGCCTAAACTGATCACGCAATCAGAGGAAAAAACCCCAAAAAAACCCAACAAAAAACCTCAGACTTGTGTAATTTGTCCTCAAGAAAGATTTTCTACAAAGTTCTTTCTAACTCTCTTTAACTTGAATACTGAAGAATGATTAAAGTTCCAATTACCGTCGAACTGGGAAGACAAGGCAACAAACGGTTGTAACTCAAATACAAACCTGAATGCTACAAAGTCCACTGCAAAATGACAAAGTATATATAAGACTCCACAATGTCATTCAAATCAAGCAGTCAAGCAGCCAATCAGAACTCTAGGAGTGGAATCACCCAAATCACCCAGATTCATGGATGGATCATTCTTGATTCCTATTTATACCAGCTGTCTTGGACACTGCTTGAGTTGTACTTAGCTGCTGTTATTAAAACCAACTAACTGACTTCAATAAATAAAAAATACTAATTGCGAGATTTTTTTTTAAAAAGTAAAAAAATATTTACATTTCTTCCTTCAATATCACCTAAACTGATCACGCAATCAGAACTCCCCAAAAAACAACAAAACCCCAACAAAACAAAACCTCAGACTTGTGATTTGTCCTGAAGAAAGATTTCTACAAAGTTTTCTTTCTAACTCTCTTTAACTTGAATACAAAATACTAAAAGAATAAAAATACAAAATACTAAAAGGAATACTAATAAAACCAACGACGGGACAGAGTGCAGCAGAAATCAATCAGCCATAGAGAATTGCTTGAAACGAGATTAGCCTTTGATTTCTTCCGAGATGCGTTTGGTTACAAAGTATAAACTCTTACAAACAGCAATCCACTAATAATCCACATTCTCATGCACACTCGAAACAATCTTTCTTGATATTCATGAGATGGGACAATTGGGACATCACTACCATCAGCTGTTATTATATATATATATATACATACATACACACACATACTCATACACACATGTGAGCATATATATATATATATATATATATATATAAATATATGCACACTCATACACACATATTTGGGCACACACACTCATACATACATATATATGCATACATGCACACATACACATGCTCACTCATACACACACACACACACACATATGCATGCATACATACACACGCTTACTCATACACACACACACACATATATGCATACACACACACACACTTACTCATACACATACATACAGGCATACACACACACGCTTACTCATACAAACATATATATGCATACATACACATGCACACTTATATATATATATATATATATGTGTGTGTGTGTGCATATACACACACGCATACACACATGTATATACACTCATACAGATGTATATGCATGCAAACATCACCAACACCACCCTCGTTAGTTCCATTCCGAGCGTTATCCTGGACGAGGGCAAATACGAAGAAGATGATCCATTCGGAGAATGTCTCCTGGCAACAGCTATGGATCCGGAATCAATAGACAATCTTGCGGAAATAAACAAAAAGTTGGAAAGGACCAAACGGCCATATTGAAGACTGAGGGGTGGAGGGGGTGGTGGGGGCAGTCGAAGGGGGTGAGGAGAGGGGGGCAGGGCTATTATTATTATTAGCAGCAAGAATGGATACAAATAATTCTGTGCGGCAAGAATGGATACAAACAATTTTGGAAGGTGATTATTTTCCAGAATCTGAACTCCTTGGAACTGTCGCAGAAAACGGTTGTATTGATTAAGCTAAATGTTACTGGCCTTTAATCAGAATGGGTCTTTTAGAGAGAGAGGGGGGAGAAGGAAGAAGAGAGAGAGAGAGGGAGAGGGAGGGAGGGAGGGAGGGAAAGAGGGATGGGGAGAGAGAAAGGGGAGGGAGGGAAAGAGGGAGGAAGAGAAAGAGAAGGAGAGTGGAGAAAGAGAGAGGTGTAGTGGGACAGAGGGGTAGTGAGACAGAGGAAAGAGAGACGGGTGGAGAGAGAGAGGTAGCGAGAAAAAGAGAGGGGAGAGAGGAAGGAGAGGGCAGGAGGGAAAAAAAGAGAGACGGGTAGTGGGAGAGAGAGAGGGGAGAAAAGAGGGAGAGAGAGGGGGGAAAGAATTTCAGATTTAAAGAACACAAGAAAAGAATCCTAATATCGGATCTTCTATAACTGTAATCCATTGGATCGCTCGGATGAAAAATGCTATCGGAAGAGAATATGATTTTTAGACAAGTAACTGATTTCACCGATCCGATATCATTGACCCTTTTCTTCACATATAATTTTCAATTTGACTTCATCAATAAGAGTGCAGATAATCTATTATAAACAAGGTGCACAATGCTAAAGAAATCTTAGAAGTCTCTTTAACATTTACTAGAGGAATTCATTTTATGAAAATGCATTGGACAATGATTTTATTATGAAAATGCATTGGACAATGATTTTATTATGAAAATGCATTGGACAATGATTTTTATTATGAAAATGCATTGGACAATGATTTTTATTATGAAAATGCATTGGACAATGATTTTTTATGAAAAGCATTGGACAATGATTTTTATTATGAAAATGCATTGGACAATGATTTTTACTATGAAAATGCATTGGACAATGATTTTTTATTATGAAAATGCATTGGACAATGATTTTTACTATGAAAATGCATTGGACAATGATTTTACTATGAAAATGCATTGGAATGATTTTTACTATGAAAATGCATTGGACAATGATTTTTATTATGAAAATGCATTGGACAATGATTTTTATTATGAAAATGCATTGGACAATGATTTGAAAATGCATTGGACAATGATTTTTACTATGAAAATGCATTGGACAATGATTTTTACTATACTTATGAAAATGCATTGGACAATGATTTTTTACTATGAAAATGCATTGGACAATGATTTTTACTATGAAAATGCATTGGACAATGATTTTTGCTATAGGAATTCCTTTTTATTCAGAAAATGCATTAGTTTTTATAGGAATACATTGGGAAATTATTTTCTTATAGAAATGTATTGCAAAGAGTTTTTTTCTATGAGAATTTAATACAATAGGTTAATAAAAAAAGTCCCTTAAGATCTTCTGAACACATTTCAATTAGAATGAGAAACTATGTACATGAGATAAAGAATTAAAATACAAAACAATAAGAAAAGGGCAATTAAACACACATTTTTGTAAAAAAAAGATTTTCAGAAAACAATAATAACTAGCAGGACCTGTGGATATGACACTTTATGATAATCTAATTATTTCCTCCCAATAAAATTTTGAAAAAGCTTCAACCAACAATGACGCAAATCAAGCTAAGTTCTAATTACCATCGAATTGGTAAGACATGGCAACAATAATAAACAAATAACTTAATATGACAGTAATTGGAACTTAGCTTGATTATTCTATAATATCAATTGAATTTAGTTCCTTTTAGTTTTTTTCCTCTATTCTCAACCACACACACACATGATGATATATATATATATATATATATATATATATATAATCATCATCATAATCATCATCATGTCGCGCTGTCTGCACGGATATCCATGACAATCTCTCTCCATCCGTCCCTATCACTCATCACTCTCGGGAGGTCCTTTATTCAGCATCCTGTATCCTCACAGAGCTGATCAATGTACGTCTTTGCTGGTCGGCGCACACTGGCGTGCCCATGTGTTGGCTTCCACAGGAGGACGTCGCTTATGAGTTCGTCCTTGCTTCTCCAGCATTGTCCCGCGTGTCTTTTCCGTCTTATTCGGATGGTTTGGGTGATATGTGGCAGGTTACCGTACAGCTGTTTTCTTGTAGGATGCTGTTTCCACGTCTTGTTCATGATCACCCGCAGCATTCTTATGCAGCTCCCGTCTAGTTTATTCTCTAGTCACTTAGTTAGGGTCCAGGTGGTGCAGCCATACAGCAGTACTGACACGACAACGGTCTGGAAGAACTGTCTCTTTAACTTGACTGTGAGATTGGATCTCCATATGATCATTAATTTATTTATTGTGGCCTATGCTTTTCCTATACGTGCATTAACGTCGTTTTTTGTGGAGGAGATGTAGGCAGCAACTATATATATATATATATATATATATATATATCACAATTACTTTTAAATCCACCAAGCAAACAAATATATCTACTTCTGGATTTTATTAAAACCGATTTAAGAGTGCTCAATAAAAAGAGCTAAATATACCTTTTAAAAACGAATGGCGTAAAATATTCCGACTGCAGTTTCTCACAGTAGCGTGAATCTTCAGGGAATTGCTTTATCAAACCATTGGCCTGTATTTATAACTGGGTTGTACCCATTCTCAAGTAAGTGGCTGTGACACCTACCCTCCTTTTCTCCCTACGTAATGCCCGAATTTACTAGGCAGAGTCTATGTTTGTTTTTGTGCCTACATCTATTTGTTAACTCCGATCGCGAGTTTAATATCATATCTGAGTCCCTGCGTTCAGCTATTTTAAGTTTTTCTTGTTGGACAAAGCAATTCCCAGAAATTTTTTTTTGAAAATGTTACAGATGGTATTTTTTTTATAACTGTATTCTCGTGTTGCATGTTTACGTGAATGCGCTTTTTTGTTTGTACATGTGCGTATGTTGTTATGCACATGTGCATGAAAATGTGTGTAGACTGTGACGTTATGAACGTATCCACGCGTGTGTACATATGAAAGAGCGTATTTGTGTTTGGTGGCCATGGTGATGTATAATATTTCATGTTGGATGTAATATAAATCATTTAATCATTTCTTCTTCTTCTTCTTCTTATTATTTATTATTTATTTGTTTATTTACTTATTTATATTTAATTCAATTTATTTATTTATTCTTTAAAATTCTTTCATATTTACCTTGTCCATAAGTGTATATATATATATATATATATAAACACATATATATATGCTGTGTGTATTCCCTATGAGGATAACCATTACACCAGGGCACCTCTAGTGAAAGACCACCAGCTAAGCTAATGGCTGGTATGAAAAACACAAAAGGACTGATATATAATAATCATAAAAAACTGACCAAAGTCATTTAACGGTTGTTATTGGTTTGACCCAAAGGAAGTTTTAATCTTAACTGGTTCAAGATCAAAGCGTGTCTATAGGTCAGCGCACTTACTGACCGACCCCCCCCCCCCGTCATCATCATATTGGCCAGCAACAAGTGCTTAAAAGATCAGTAAGGTTAGTGACCTCCCCCCCCCACACCTTTTTTCCCTCTGATATTCTCTTTTTCTCTTTCATCACACTTTTTCTCCCTTTTTCTTCTTTCCTTTGTTTGTCTCTCTCGGATATTTTTTTTCTTTTTTTTTTCTCTTTCTTTACTTGGATCTTTTTCTCCAATCATTCCCCCGCCTCCACCCACCACCTTATATTATTTTCCTCTGGTTCCTTTGTCCTTTTTTTTATCTCTTTCTCTTTCTTGATATTCTTCTCTCTCTTTCTCTCTCTTAACTCTTTTCTGCTCTCTCTCTCTCTCTCTCTCTCCTCTTTTTCTCTTTCTCTTTCTTCTCTTTTTTTCTCTTTCTATTTTTCTCTTTCTTTTTCTCTTTCTTTCTTTCTCTCTTGACTCTTTTTCTCTCTCTTTCTTGGCTCTCATCTCTATCTTTCTTTCTTTCTTTCTTGGCTCTCTTCACTCTTTTTTTTCTTTCTTTTCCTCTCTTTTCCTCTCTTCTCTTTTCTCTTCCATTTCTCTTTCTGAAAATATCTCAATAAAATATAATCTATATGAATTATTTGATGAATATTTTTCTTATGTGATTCTCTCTCTTCTAATATGGTTTGCTTTACAGATAAGACGATAAAGTCACAATGATCAGGACAGCCATCTTGAAAAAAATTGAAGACTGATGATGATGATGATGATGGGGGGGGGGGGGTGAGTATTTTCCTAAAAATGTCAAGAATGGTAAAGTTCCTTTCTTTTCCAGTTGGTTGGAATTAGAGTTGGGTGGTTGGGGGGTGGGGGTGGAATGGTTGGAGAAAGAGATCCAAAGGAGAAGAGAAATCGGTCAAGAAAAAGATAAGGGGGGAAAGAAGAAGAAGGAAAAAAGAAAAAGAGAAAAAAGGGCCAAGAAGAAAGAAAGCAAAGAATAGAAAGAATGAAAAAGAAAAAAGAAAAGGAAAGAAAGAAGGAAAAAAGAAAAGAGAGAAAAAAGGGCCAAGAACACAAAAAAGAGAAAAAAGAGAAGAGAAGAGAAAGAGAAATCAGAGGAAAACAATTCAAAGATAAGGATAGATATAAAGAAAGATTAATAAGGAAAAAGAAGAAAAAAGTAGCAAAAAAAAAGAAAGAAAGAAAAGAGAGATAGAAAGAAAGCAAAGAATAGAAAGAATGAAAAAGAAAAAAGAAAAGGAAAGAAAGAAAAAGAAAGAGAGAAAAAGAATTAAAAAAAGAAAGAAAACGAAAGAGGAAAAAAAATCGAAAGAAAGAAAAGGAAAAAAAATAAAGAAAAATTAAAACTAAAAGGAGAGAAAAAGAAAAAGAAGGAAAGAGAGAGAAGTGATTAGTTTTTTTTTTTTACGGCATATCAACCCCAGTGGGTCATTTAATGCCGATAAAGCTTTGAAATAAAGTCATTTTTAATGGATACTCAATTTTTTTATATACACATTTTTCTATTTAACCCATAGATGTGACCCTAACAGGTACTACCACTTCGGGTCAGAGTGGACCAGAGAGCAATGGTGATGAAGGGGTGCTCCACATTCCCCAGACCTCCAAAACTGGAACCTCACCATCAGATAGAGTTTAACGTCATTCCCAGGACATGTAGACCCTCAGCCACCACCTTCTAGCACTCATAGGATAAAAAGGGTTGAGGCAATCATATAGGTGCTATGGCTTGATGTAACAAGCCGATTGATCGTAGGGGGACTCTCCGACTAACCGTCCTGCCTAAGTAAGGGTGTAAGTGGAGTGTTGCAGATCATGGGCAGCTCATCAATCAGGATTCAATCCTTAAGCATCACGGTAACTACCCATAGCCACCAGGTGCACCCATTTGAGGGAAACGAAAAGGATAAGTAGAAAGAAAGAAATACATGGAAAGAAAGAAAGAAAAGAAAAAGAAAGGAGAGAAAGAAAGAAAAGAGAAAGAAAAAGTGTTACATAATTATATGGTGGCATAGGGCTTTTGACAAGCCCTGTAGCAAGAGCTCTGAGGGAATGGAAATATACCTGTGACAGTTACTGGCTCCAGCTGACCCCAGAGGCGAGAAAGTCACGTGAGATTTAGTTAGTTCTAGCCGAGATGTAATGCAGGACAGACGTGTCCTACGGTGGCTGGACTTATTCCATGTGATGAGTTAAAAGAAACGTGCAAATAAAATTATAAAAAAAGCCATAAGTTTTGTTAATTAATTAAGCCTGCCCTTAGATAGAAAACCAACATTGAGAAGAAAGAAGCAACAGGTAAAGAGAAAACAGACTAGACGTAGACATCATAGCCGAGGTAGAAAGAAGAAGAGACAAATATTCTGGACAGTTAAAATCTCACACGTCACATGATTTTGACTTAGTTAAGGTAGTTGACAGCCAGACCCCGGATGGGACAGATGTGTTCCATCCCGGCTGTCAGCTTCGCGCGGTGAGTTACAAAAGGCAAATAAAACTATAAAAAAACCCGTAAGTCTTATTAATTAATTAAGCCTGCCCTTTGTTAAAAATGAAGAAGCAACAAGTAGAAGACCAGACAATGAAGATAGAACAAGAGAAGACTAAACAAAGTAGAATACAACATGGCGACACGGCGAAATAGAAAGAGAAGAAAGAAGACTAGGCGATTACAAATGGCCAAAGTAGAAAGTAACAACCAAGTAAGTTATGTCTACATCTCTCTGATACTTCTCTCTCTCTATCATAAGAACTATTGTGTATATAACCAACAAGGGTATATGGCATTGTAACAAAAGAAAAAAGAAAGAAAAGAGAAAAAGAAAGAAGAGAGAAAAAGAAGAGAAGAAAGAGAAAAAGAAAAGAAAAAGAAAGAAGAGAAAAAGAAAAAGAAAGAAAAAAGAAAGAAAAAGAAAAGAGAAAAGAAAGAAAAAGAAAGAAAAAGAAAGAGAAAAAGAAAGAAAAAAAGAAAGAAAAAGAAAGAAAAGAGAGAAAAAGAAGAAAGAGAAAAGAGAAAAAGAAAGAAAAAGAAAAAAAGAAAAAAGAAGAAAGAAAAGAGAGAAAAAGAAAGAAAAGAGAGAAAAGAGAAAAGGAAAGAAAAAGAAACAAAAAGAAAGAAAAGAGAAAAAGAAACAAAAAGAAAAGGAGAGGTAGAAAGAAATACATGGAAAGAAAGAAAGGATAGAAAGAAAGAAGAAAGAAAGAAAGAAAAGAAATGTAAAAATCTAAATAAATTTGTTAAAAATAAAAATAAAACCTAAAATTCCAAATCATTTCAAACATAAAAGTTAATGATGTTAAATACCAGACCACAAAACGCTTAACAAATATTTTCACACTTAAAAATCTCAGCTTTAAAAAAATGAAACTCACTTGAAAGTGAAAAAAGATGAAAGGTAATAAACATGATTAGGTTTATTGGTTAAACAGAACAAAAATTCTTTTCATTGAAAACATTTTGGACATTTTTTTACATCAACTTTAGTGACAATCAAGAAAGAAAGTTGCATTAATGTCTACATCAAACAGTAAAGATCTGTGGAGTGATCAGTATCCTTTGTGTTGCAAGCTGAGTCTGTTCACTCCACAAAACTCTACATGGCGCTGCAAACAGGATATGAACCTTTTTGAAGTCAGTCAGTCAACAATTGGTTTGAACAATGTGACTGGCCAAGCACAACTGAATCAGTGTCAAGACAACTGGTACTTATGGGAATTCAGAACAGTCCACTCATGCATTTGGATGATTCCATTCCCTGAGTCCTGATTGGCTGCTTGGTTTGTATGATCCTCTGAGGCTCCATAAATCCTGCCATTTTGCAGTAGTCTTGCAGCAAACCAGAATCGTATTTGAGTTACGACTGCTTGCTGTCTTGTCTTGCCAATTCGACGGTAATTGGACTTAGTATGATTATTCTACTAACCTGTGAGGTAATACCCTTTTCCCAAGGGTATGAAATGCAATCAGCCTCATCCAGGATTTATTGAACTTGGGTAATTGAGTCCATTTCCTCTGATAATAACCACCCCTCTCTCTCTCCCACTCCCTCTCTCTCCCTATCATACATATATTGATTTTGTGCAGTAATGTAGGTTGATTTTTCACTTTTTAAAAAATTTCAAATCCTCTCAAACAGTGAAAGTTGTGTGTTGGTATAATGAATACTGATACCATTTACACTGTAAACCGCTATTTTGTTGTATATATAAATACAATTGCATGTTATTAGTATGTAGATATGGTCAACAGTAGTAATAATGTAAAACAATTTTATTACTAATTGAGGTTTAAATAAATTTAAATGAATATATAAATACAATTGCATGTTATTAGTATATAGATGTGGTCAACAGTAGTAATAATGTAAAACAATTTTATTACTAATTGAGGTTTAAATAAAAATCATAGAGAATGTGATGTAAATGACTAAGGGAATTGTGACTTGAGTAGTGATATAGTTTCGGTTACAGACAGACAAACACACAATCTCCATTATAATAAGATGTGAAATGCAACCAGACTCTTGCAGAATTTGAACTTGTGTAGTCGTGTCCATTCCCTGTAATGATAACCATTACACCACAGGCACCTCTTGTGTTTTTAGGTTAGTAGAAATATTTTATTGAATAAAAAACTTTTTTCAATTAAATAAATCTGAAATTATTTTTTTCTCAAATTATCATAATGGAAATTGTGTGTGTCTGTCTGTAACCAAAGCTATATCACCACCGACAACACAATTCCCTTAGTTATTTACCTTATATTCTCTATGGTTATCAAATAATCACTATTTAATCTTAATTAGCATCTTATTTATTAACAATGTCTCTATTAAGGTCTAGCTGAGATGGATTTGCCTCAAAACAGCAGAGAAATGCGTCGATCCTGTTTCATAAACCCAGAGATCGATGCTGTTAATTCATTAATCATGTTATTAATGTGTTTAAATCCTGTGATGTGTGTTATATATCATTAAGAAATGTTTATATCGTATGTGGTTTGAGTAATTTGCATACTGGTTTTAATAAAATGTGTTTAATAAATAATTACTTGGTTATATTAATTTCTATTATTATTGTTTCATTCTCAAACGTATTAAAAGTAATCCTATGTATAATTTTATATTGAAACCAATTAGAATAAAGTAAAAATAAGTGTAATCTTTTTTGTATTCGTATTTAATTTCATTAGTCTAATTCAAGGGTCATCAAACTCGGCCCGTGAAGGCATTTTATCAGGCCTGCCGACGGAATGTGTGGAATGTGAGACGTTCTGATACGATTTAAATTTAAATATCATGTTAAGCTTACTAAATCTTCATGGACTTGACTACTGTAGGTAGATTACAAAATTTTGTGTGCGTGAGCATTTCACTTGTTTCTTAGCGATCCCGAATTTTCTCTTGTTACAACTGCTTGAAAAACAAAACTTTTCTGCTAATGTTGCGTTCTTTGATAATGTTTTGAAAATAATATGTTGGTTAAATTTGTTTTTGTGCATCTTATGCCACTCATCCATGAATATAACATGGAAAGATAAATTTTGTTTTACATCTTTTTCTCAGATCTTTCATTCTGGCTAGCAGGTATTGAACACAATAATAATGTGGCCCACACTTGTTATTTTTTCAATTATCCGGCCCACAGTGAAAAAAGTTTGGTGATCCTTGTTCTAATTCAATATAGTATTTAATTGTATTAAAACTTAATTAATTGTGCTTGGAGGGTGCATTTTTTGGCTAGTTATTATAATTAATTTTTAAGTGTCTTTAATCTTACAAAGCCACTAAGTATCCAACAATGGTATGAATAGTTCTGTAATTGCAATAAAAGATGTTCTGAGAATAAAGAATGGTCTGCGGAAGAACAGGAACCGTAAGCAATTCAAAGACTCACAGAGCAAATTAAGAACTGGTTTATGAATTCTATGAAGACAGAATGATTAAGAGTTTTCAAAGAGACTTTCCAAGTTTTTAGAGAAAATTTGATTTATATAACTTTTCCATTATGTAAAATTAAAAGCAGCTACCCAGCATCCCTGAGGTGGGGGAGAAACTCTGGTATATTAATTGGCTTACTTTTTATTTTACAAATGCTGGACAGACTTTAAGAAGAATTTCAATGTTACTAGCAGCGGCTACCTGGCGTCGCCTGGGTAGAGGGGGATTTTTTTAAAGTTAGTCCCGCAGATCCATTATTACTGAATCGTGAGTTGAATCCTCGTGGGATGCCCCATTTGAATCCCTATGTAAAAAAAATAGACCTTGCATTGATCCAGCTACTCTGAAAAGAAATCTTACTAGAAATTTACTAAATATTAAACGAAAAAAAATAAAATCCAAGCTGTTATCATTTAAATTTTATTTTTTAATTATCTTCATGAATATAAATCAAATCTCTATTATTTTTTATCAAAAACCAAGCCCTGGTGATATTTAGTGTGTATATATATATTTACCAACTCCTCCGCACGAGCAGGATACGACACAAGGTCTTTTTCTTAAGCGGAGTTCAACAGGTTTGAATTCAGAGTTTTCCTTCTCCTAGACTGGTTACCTAGCCATGGTTAAAGAACCCAGTCTGCCCTGCTATTTACCCATAGCTGGAGGGAGAGTAGGATTCATACCTTTCCCAAGGGTATTAGCGCTAAGTGAAAATCAATTACCACGTCCAGGTTTTTAGTGTGTATATATATTTACTTTGTCGTTAATTGTTTTATTTTTCGAAGTTTCCTCCGGACATACATACATACACACAACTGCCCTTTATATATGTACTAGATAGATAGATAGATAGATGAAGACAGAAGGATGAAGAGTTTTAAAAGAAAGCTTCCATTTTTTTAGAGAATATTTAATTCATATAGCTTTTTCCATTATGTAAAACTAAAAGTGGCTACCCAGCATCACCTGGGTAGAGGAGGGGAAGAAATTCTGGTGTATTAATTTGTTTACTTTTGAGATTTACAAATGCTGGACATATTTTAAGAAGTATTTCTATGTATATTTCAATTTTTAAATATCTTCGAATCTAAATGTTTTTGCAATAAAAAAATGTCTGTAGAATAAAAAATAAGTAATGGTCTGAGGAAGAACAGGAACCGTAAGCAATTCAAAGACTCTCAGAGAAAATTAAGAACTGGTTTATGAATTCTATGAAGACAGAATTGTAGGCGTTATTTTTGTATTCGCCTGGGGAGTTGTCTGCCTGTTTGGTTTCGCTGGTTCCCGCTAGGGGTTTTTGATATTTAAGCAGCTGGTTTGAATGTCTCTTTCTCTTTTCCTGTTGCTCGACCCACGAGACACCGCTATGGGTTAGACTCTGGTCTAACCCCTCTTGTTGGGGCTTTAGTCCCCCTTACATTACTGTAAGTGATTCACACAGCATGGACTATTCCTAGTCTCATGTCTGTGGCTTTTATGTTTATCTTTTTACCATTCATGAATGTGTCATTATCTCTACTTTTGTATGTATGTTTATGTACACCTCTATGTATTATGTACCCTGTTAATTCTTGTGCTGTATATAAAATGTTTTGTCTATCAACCTTTGTCGGAGTTTTATCTCAAGTATTATCACTTTGAATCTTACAGTACGAGGGTGAGTCAAAAAGTAATGCTATTTTCTTTATTTCATGTGAAGTTTTTTTAAAACTAAGGTCTAAATTGAGACCCTAATGAGGCTCAGAGAAGGAATCCGATGAGTAAGACCCAACTTGCCAATTGCAAATGTCTTCCTTCTGCATGAGAATGCTTGACCACACACAAGCATCAGGACAAGAGAGACAATCGCCTCATTCGGGTGGACAACTTTACTGCATCCTTCCATACTCACCAGATTTAGCGCTCTTCAGACTATCATCTCTTTGGCCCCATGAAAGAGGGTTTGAAAAGCAAACATTATTCCAGTGACGAGGAAGGGAAATCTGTAGTGAAGAAGTGACTCAAGGAACAGTCAACAGAATTTTTACGGAGCAGGGATACATGCTCTCATTTGAAAGGGGGAACATGCTATTGAGAGAAATGGTGGCTATGTGTAGAAGTAGGGATGTGATTCACAGAGGACCAGCTTCATTTTGATGTATGATACATGTTCCTGTGTTGGTAATTATACCTGTCCTAAACAAAATGGCATTACTTTTGGACTCACCCTCGTAAAACTAAAAGTGACTACCCAGCATCACCTGGATAGAGGTGGGGGAGAATAAGGTGTTCAGTTTGCAATACAATTAGAATATTAAACTGCACCCCTAATTTGTGTTCATATGGTTAAATGAAAATCTTTGTGGGTGGGGGATGAGTGGGGGGGTCATGACTAGTGGTTCAAGTTGGGTAGTTTATTGATTCTGAATCAAATTAAAAAAAATCTTGAGTGATGTTTGTAATAAGAATGAACTTTTCTCTCGATGGATGAACAGATTGATACAATAATTAAGAAAAAAACTAGCAGCAACCATCATCTTTCAAACCAGAAAACAATAGCTAAGTGAAGGGCTTTGCCCCCACTTAAGGGTAAAAGGCACAAGTGCCTAAACCATGTGAAGTGGTAGCCTGTTCCAGAAAAAGAGAGCTCAGAATTCTCGGTCTGCTGCCTAAATACTCTAGCCACCTATCGGTGAACAACTGCAGAAAGTGAAGATAACTCTACTGGACCCCCACATCGATCCAAACAGGGGCAGAGAATCGATACACATGCCATGAATTGTTCTGTCACCAGTCTTTAAGCATTACAGTTCCCCACACACGGTCAATAGGTGTCTCTATTGGTGGGGATTTTACCCCTTTGCAAAGGTGCAGTTGGTATATTCTTCTGTCCCAGCAAACAGGGCTGGCATTAAGTATGACATAAGGCCATGGTCTATGATAGCAGAATGTTAAGTATGGTTTCAGGATGAGCCATCTGTTTTAAAATAACTCCAAAGATGAACTTAGATAAAACACAACTGTTTAAACAACACTTCTCAGATCTCCAGAGTCTAACCCCCAATTATATCCAGGACACCCTTTTTTAGGCGGCGGGGGGGGGGGTCCTACCCCTTCTGCAGGGGATGATGATAATAATAATGAAATTTATTGCGTACAGTGTTCAGGTGCACCACAAAAAAAATATACTGCCATCCTCCGGATGTCAAAACCAGGGATTGAACTAGGTACCTTAAGATCTTCAGTCTAATGCTCTCCCAACTGAGCTATTTCGATACAGTGAGAGTACTTTAAGCAAAGTAGGTTTTAATTCTCCAGGTCACAAATTTATCAACTAATTATTTTTTATTAAACTTCATATTTTTCAAATAAAACATACAATTTTAAAAATCTTTTTCTGAAATTAACTCAAGAATAAAAAAAATTAAAAAATAACAAAAAAAAAAAAAAACAACAAAAAAAAAACACCACAAAAAAAATCCCCTAATTAATACCAAGGTCAGCCATATTGGTTAACTTGACGTAATTTGAGAGGAGTTACCTCCCCTTGTTGCACTAAATTAACCACAGGACTTCTCATTAATTTTCCTGACTAGTTTCTTGAAAGACATTTTTTTTTCTTTTCCTTTTTATCATCTGAAGGAGAGGTTAATGAGAACAATATCTTGTGTCCTTGAATTGATTTAAGCCAAAGTTAATCAGGTTGGGGGGACGGGGTTAAGCAACAAAAAAAAAAAAAGAAAGAAAAAGAAAAGTAAACAAAGAAAAACCATAGAGTCTTAAATTGTCTGAATTGCCTCTAAAGTATTTTGTCGTCACTTAGTAATCCCCCAGTTTATACAATTCATCTTAATCTTTAAGTAAAGTTGATGGGGTGGCCTAAAGTCGGTATCAGCCAGACAGCGAGGGAGTCTATCCCCTTTTCACTAGCGCTAGACCAAAAAGATTGTTTTTGTGTCTTCTAAGGTGGAGTGCCACACCTACCATCAGCTCCTTATTTAACATACAGATCCCTGTGCTACTCATGGACTGAGTTGGTGAGGGCTGGTATTAAACCAGGAACCTTGTGGTTCCTAGCCGAACACTCTAGGGGGAGTCTATCCCCTTTTCACTAGCGCTAGACTAGGGAGATTGTTTTTGCGCCTGAGGTGGAGTGCCACACCTACCATCAGCTCCTTATACTATTCATATGCTGAGTTGGCGAGGGCTGGTATCAAACTAGGAATCTTGTGGTTCATCGACAAGTCCTCTACTGACTGAGCTAATCTTTAGCCCCATGAGACTCTGGTCACTTTGGGGTTATTTCCTATAAATCTGACATAAACAAAGGGGAACCACTCTTGACTGAAAAATTATTTATTCATTTTCCCATTAAACTAACCCTAAACCCTAATCCCATCTATTTTTTTCCTAGTAGATCAATAAATAAATAGATAATTTATCAGTCAAGTTTGTTTATGTTGGACTTATAGGAAATAACCCACTTTGGTACTTTTAAAAAGTGATAGTCCCAAAGGAGTTCAGTGATGTACTTCTTCTCCTCGCTGGTCCCCTAAAAACTGGTTTTAGTTGTGGGGTTGTAACACGTGTAGCATGCCTTGGGCAAGAATAGCCTGGTGGAATCCTCTTCAGGCCGACAACTAGTTTGAGTTTTCCTTCTCCTAGACCAGTAAAGAGCCCAGTCTGCCCTACTATTTACCTGATAGCTGAAGGGAGAATAGTTAGATTCATAACTTACACAAGGCTATTAGTGCCAGACTGGTTGCCATACCAAAGTTAAAGAACCCATAATTGGATCATCGGTGACTAAATCAGATTTTGACAGGTGAGGAGGGTGGCTAGACACCCTGCAGGATGATAAACAAGATCTGTAAAAAGGGCAGAGAAAGCTCTTTGCTCAACAGTTATCTAGCACTAATTTATATATAAAGGTTTTGATATATTTATTAATTTATAATTGTAGAAACAATGATACTCACCATCGTGAAGAATAAGTTCCAATTACCTTGTCTTCCCAGTTCGACGGTAATTGGAACTTATTCTTCACGATGGAGAGTATCATTGTTTCTACAATAATATATTCTTTATAAGTAAAAATACTTACACGATCCCAAATTTTCACTTGTTACGACTGCTTGAAAAACTCAGGTAATTTTCAAAGAGCTACTGTGAAGCAACGAATAGGTCAAAGATTATGAGACAAACATTTTTGGAAAGGGCTAACCCTATATTTTCTATATATATAATATTTTAATAAAATTACAATTGATCAGAATGTTTAATTTGAAGCAATCTGTTTTGAACATAATAATAATAATATGGCCCATGCTTGTTATTTTTTCAATTATCCGTCTCACTGTGAAAAAAGTTTGGTGATCCCTGTGTTACATAGTTAGTAGATTCCCTAATACTTTTATAAGGTATTGTAGAAATCATATGGTGATTAGTACAGCTGATGGCCTTGAGGGCGAGTGACGGCGCTTGACCTCGATCTCACCTTGCGTTCTGGGGATGAACTGTGAGAACCGGAACCCCATAGAAGGCCCTCTTCCGGTTTAAGGATATAGTCAGTTTAAGGCAGTTAGAACTTAGAAGCCGAGCTAGCAACATGTAAGCCTCATCTGCGCAGATTGTCTGGGTGGGGAATTTGGAATAAAGTAACATCAACGTGAATCGAAGTCTTGTTTTTATTACCTAAAACCTAACAATGACACAAGGCTTCTGATAACGAGAGATCCCCAACAGAAACCAGACCCGGAATAGCAAGAAGACCAGGCCTTAGAAGATATACCAGACCAAGATAGATGATAGACGATCAGAACCAAAGCCGGCCAGAAGAATAGACGACAGAATAAGAAGTAAGAAAGGTATATAACGTTATATAGATTTGGTAACGTGAAAAGACCAGTATATAACACCTGGTCTAATGTATTATATGTAGAGAAAGAAAGAAAAAGCAGCTCACAAAAGATTGACACAAAAAATTTAATTTTTTGAGTCATAAAATATAACCCAAGGAAATATATTTTTAATTTTATTAGTTTTTCTAATTTAAAATAAGGCCGGTTTAGCTCAGTCGGTAGAGCGTTCGGCTAAGAACCACAAGGCTCCTGGTTCAATACTGGCCCTCGCCAACTCAGCGTATGAGTAGCACAGGATCTGTATGGTAAAGTGAGGAGCTGATGGTAAGTGTGGCGCTCCACCTCAGACACTAAAATAATCTCTTTGGTCTAGCGCTAGTGAAAAGGGGATAGACTCCTCGCTGTCTGGCTGATATCAACTTTAGGCCACCCCGACGACTTTACTTTTACTTATTGATCTCTTATATTATTATTGTTTTATTTATGGTTAATTTGCATACTGGTTTTAACAAAACTGGGTTTAATTAATAATTACTTGGTGTTATTGATCTCTCATATTATTGTTTTATTCTCAAATGTATTAAAATCAATCCTATTAATGATTTTTATATAGGAACTAATTAAAATAAGTGTAATCTTTTCATATGTGTTCTTATCTAATTTTGTTAGTTTTTGTAATTTAATATATTTCATTAGATTAAAACTTAAATACTTACACCCAGAGGGCAGATATTTTTGCAAGAATATTTAATTATAATATTTCGTAGTTAACAGCAGTCTTTCTAAATAGAAGCATCGTCGTATTTAATCATCGTATTATATATGTTATTTAATTTTGTTAGTCTTTCTAATTTAATATATTTCATTAGATTAAAACTTAAATACTTACGCCTGGAGGGGGGGGGGCGCATATTCTTGCTAGTTAATTCTTAACATCCTTTTGAGAATTTTCCAAGTCCAGAGCCCCATTCCTATAAGGATTTATCAAAAATGGCTAAAAATGGCCTTTTCATTAAAAGTTACCTGTTATTTCCCTTAAATCAAAGACTTCTAAATATGTTTAATATTACATTTAAACAAAGGCTATCGTTTGGGGAAGAT
This sequence comes from Doryteuthis pealeii, assembly GCA_023376005.1. Taxonomy (NCBI): domain Eukaryota; kingdom Metazoa; phylum Mollusca; class Cephalopoda; order Myopsida; family Loliginidae; genus Doryteuthis; species Doryteuthis pealeii. The sequence goes on from CM042178.1 coordinate 6,815,297, forward strand.
TAGGAAAATGAATGTGACGTCCGGCCGGGTGGAATGAGGTGGTATAGGACGTTAAGAGTTAAAATAATATCCATTTAAGGCAAAATCTTTATTTTATTCTTTTTAAATTTAATCTTTTATATTTCAAATACAAAGAAGGAAATATAAAGGCGAAAAAATAACCACATCTCATCTGTAACATTTTGATAATCACAGTACACACGGGAGGGAGGGAGGGAGAAAGAGAGAGAGGGAGAGAAAGAGAGAGAGGGAGGGAGAAAGAGAAGGAGAGAAAAAGAGAGAAAGAGAGGAAGAGAGAGAGAAAGAAAGAGAGAGAGAGAGAAGAAGAGAGAAAGAGGGAGAGAAAGGAGAAAGAGAGAGTGAGTAAGAGAAAGAGTGAGAGAGACAGAAAGAGAGCATAGAAAAGAGAGAGAGAGAGAAAGAGAGAGAGAGGGTAAGGGGGGGGCGATAGCTTGTCTAGGCCTAAATTCTTGGACTGGTGCCAACATTTCAAGTCAGGTCCTGCTGCTAAACTTTTGGGGTGAAGTATACTGGGATGCCATTGAATTTAGTTGGCCTCCTCTGGCTCTTAAGAAAGGCAGACCCCACACACACACCCCAGACCATTGCACTTTTCACAATTGAAGGGTTTAAAGAAAAGGAAAGAGACACACAAAGATAATTAAGATGCTGATTAATCGAACTAGTCAGTCTCAATTTTAAATTGAAGGAGCCAGTGCACCGAGGAGGAGAAGGGGGGAGGAGGAGGAGGAAAGAGAAGAAGAAAAAGGGGGTGAGGAAAGAGAAGAAGAAGGGGGAGAGAAGAGAAAAAGAACTATGAGGATGATGGTGACAATACAGAAGAAGAAGGAGGAAAAAGAAGAAGGGGGAGGAAAGAGAAGAAAAAGAAAAAGAAGAACTATGAGGATGATGGCGACAACATAGAAGAAAAAGAAAGGGGAGGAGGAAGAGGAAAGAGAAGAAGAAGAAGGGGGGAGGAAGAAAAAGAGAAGAAAAAGAACTATGAGGATGATGGCGACAACACAGAAGAAGAAGAAGGGGGAGGGGAGGAAAGAGAAGAAGGAGAGGAAGAACAAGATGAAGAAAGGAAGAAGACAAAGAAAAAGATGAAGAAAGAAGAAGATAAGAAGAAGACGAAGAAGAAAGAGAGAAGAAACAGAAGACCAAGAGAAGACAAAAAGAGGAAGATGAAGAAGACAAAGAAGAAGAAGAACAACAGCAACTATGAGGATGATGGCGACAACGCAGAAGAAGATGGGGGAGGAGAAGAAGAAAAAGAAGGGGAAGAACAAGAAGACGAAGAAAAAGAAGTTGCTTATTCATTATTTGTCAAGTTACATCTAAATCCATTTGGAGTATCGGACTACAAACAAAATCAAATTCTCACCTCACCCCCCACCCTCTTTCCTTCCCTCCCTCCCTCTACTGCCAGGGTTTTATAAAAAAGCAAGATGGTTGCTTTGCCAAGAGAAAATAGATGGACAAACAGATTTTTTTGGTTATGTCCCCCCACCCACCTTCCTAAATAAATTTTGATTATTGTATATAAATGTATGTAAGTAAAGTCGTCGGGATGGCCTAATGTCGGTATCAGCCAGACAGCGAGGGAGTCTATCCCCTTTTCACTAGCGCTAGACCAAGGAGATTATTTTAGTGTCTGAGGTGGGGGCCACACCTACCATCAGCTCCTCACTTTACCGCACAGATCCCTGTGCTACTCATACGCTGAGTTGGCGGGGGCCAGTATCGAACCAAGAACCTTGTGATTCCTAGCCGAACACTCTACTGACTGAGCTAAACCGGACCCTTAATGTATGTATTTACTCTATAATTATTAGTATTAGATAAATTGGTTGGTTGGTTGGATTTTATGGCCTGTCAACCCTTATTGGGTTATTTTATACAGAAGATATATTTTTTTATTCATTTTTCATGGGAACTCTTTTTTTTTAAACACATTTTTTAAAAAACCTCATTCCTTAACTACTTAACCCATAGATGGGACCCTAACAGGTACTACCATTCTGACCAGGGTGGACCTGGGAGTAATGGGGATTAAGGGATACTTCCCAGAATTCCAGAATTGGAACTTCACCATCAGGTAGAGTTTAACGTCATACCCAGGACATTAAGACCCTCAAAGTGGACCTGGGAGTAATGGTGATGAAGGGGTACTCTACATTCCCCAGAGCTCCAGAATTGGAACTTCACCATCAGATAGAGTTTAACATCATACCCAGGACATTAAGACCCACAGCCATCATCTAGTACATTTATGATAAAAAGAGTTGTGGCTTGCCATAAGGGCAATAGAGTTGGGACAATCATATAGATGCTAGGGCTTGATGTAACCGGCTGATTGATCAACCGCCCATCCAGCGGAAGTAAGGGTAAAAGTGCACCTTTGCAGGTCACGGAGTGCTCAGCCTTCAGGCTCTTTTCCATAATAGTGCTCAATTGAGCTATTGGTATTCTAAATTTAAAAGATGCAAACATTAATTGAAGCAGATATTTTCATTATATATATATATATATATATATATATATATATGTAAAATGAAACTGGAAGTGAATCCGACGGTATGTTGAAAAAATAAATAACGGAAAGTATAGAATGGATAAAATAGGATATTTTAATTAATTTTACTTACATGTGTTTCAGTCAGGAGTTTATCCATGTGTACATTATTCAAACTATTATCATTTTTAAATAACCAAATTATTATTATAATTATTATTATTTCATTTCATTTGGTTCTTTAAAAATAATAATAGTTTGAATAATGTACACATGGATAAACTCCTGACCGAAACACGTGTAAGTAAAATTAATTAAAATATCCTAATTTATCCATTCTATACTTTCTTTTACTTTATTTATTTTTTCAACATATATATATGGAAAAAGTGACTTACTGTGGAAAAAGTGACTTACCGAATCAAAATAAATAACTTTAGACATACATTATTAAAACCATGTTTAATCACTACAGACTCTATAATAATATAGACAATCCTCATCATTGTCGTAAACCATTAAAACAATAGCACAAAGCGGATTTCTAACAATGTTTATATTTTGATCCTTTGAAAAAAATGCAACTTCCGCTCTTTTTGAATTTTTGAATTTCAAATCAGCGTTCTTCGACAGCGGACCTATAATCAATCGTTTATTGCGAAAAAACACACATGTGAAATCGACTGAAATTAATAAATATCTTGATTAATCCAGTGGATTTAACCCTGAAGATCCTTATGGTGAAATTCGAGTAGGTTATTACCGTGTACCTTTATAATATACATACATATATATATATATTATGTATAAATATATATATATATGCTAAACACTGAATAAGTATAAGAATGTTTATCTATCGACATATTTGTAAGTCATGTGTGTGTGTGTATATATATATATATATATATATTATTTTCAAACAAATTTGATTAAACAAAAAAATAATCCTTATCATTTTCAAGTTTTTTTCTTTTTCCTTTCAAACTTCCTAAGATTTCTTTTGATGTTACAATCTTGAAAAGGCTTTAACGATTTCTCCAAAAGAGCCATTCATGGCACTCCAAGTACTTTCGGTTCTTATTCTATATATGTATGTATATATATATATATATATACATATATGTATGTATTTACCAACTCCTTCGTACGAGCAGGATGTGACACAAGGTCAATTTTTTAAGCAGAGTTTAACAGGTTTGAATTTTTATCGTCTGTTCTTCCAATTAAGTATTAGTTGGTTTCGTTTGTTTTACAGCATATCAACCTCAGTGGGTCATTTAATGCCGATAAAGTTTTGAAATAAATCAATTCTTAATGGATAATACAATTTTTTTATGAATACATTTTTCTATTCAACCCATAGATGGGACCCTAACAGATACTACCACTCTGGATCAGAGTGGACCAGGGAGCAATGGTGCTAGGGCTTGACGTGACCAGCCGATTGATCAGAGGGTGCCTCTCCAACGGTCCATCTAGCCTAAGTAAGGTTCTAAGTGGAGTGCTGCAGGTCATGGACTGCTCATCCACCAAAACTCCATCCTTAAGCATCACGTGTCGCCACCAACAGCCAACAGGTGGCCCCATTTGGGGGAATCTTACCCCTCTGCAGAGGTGCAGTTGGTACATTCTAATGCCCCACCACTAGATTCAGTTTAGCATCATACCCAGGACACTAAGACCCTCAGCTACTGCCTTCTAGTACATAAATGATAAAAGAGGTTTGGGGGTTCCCCATGAGGATAACAGGGTTGGGACAAAATATAGGTGCTAGGGCTTAACATCACCAGCCAATTGATCAGAAGGGGCCTCTTGACCTTCCGTCTAGCCTAAGTAAGGGCAAAATTGCTGCCTATCATGATCTGCTCAGCCAATGGGATTCTGTCCTTAAGCCTCAAAGGCCCCACCCAGGGCCAAAAGGTAACCCCAATGGGGGGATTTTCTATAACCCTAGCTGACAGGGTGGTATATTCAAAGGAACATCTACAGTGGTATGTTGGTAAGTCCAGTGATGCTGATAGCCTTTTAATTTAGTGAGTCCGATGCATATATTTGCTTAATTTAAATGAGTCCCTCA
>CM042178.1:6829994-6849535 GCA_023376005.1 Doryteuthis pealeii
CTTAACTCTTAACATCCTGTTAAGAATTTTCCAAGTCCAGAGCCCCATTTCTATAAGGATTTATCAAAAAATAGCTAAAAATGGCCTTTTCATTAAAAGTTACCTGTTATATTCCTTAAATCAAAGACTTCTAAATATGTTTAATATTACATTTAAATAAAGGCTATCATTTGGAGTAGATTAGGAAAACGAATGACTTCTGGCCGGGTGGAATGAGGTGGTATAGGACGTTAAGAGTTAACTTTGATGATCTAGAAGCAACCGTTTTTTTTTTTAGCGAGACATGACCATAATAATTGGTATTGTGTTTCCGACGCCTTCCAGTCTTAGAGAGCCAAACCTGCTCCTTCCGACATTGTTATATTGGTAACTGTTTTGATATCACCATCTTTGTTTCATTTCTATTTTACTTCTCTCTCTCTCTCTCTCTCTCTCAAACAAAACAAATTATCTACATCCTATTCTCTCGCATTTTTTTAACATCCAATAAATCTATTCATCATTTTCTTCTTTTTTTCTTATTTATTTAATTCGTGATGGACGCCATTTTTATTCAGAGATTTGATTAAAAATAAATGTACCATCGATATTCTCAGAAATTGATAGCTGTTTCTTTCATATCTAATTTGGCATACAGTCTATATTTCATGGGGTGATAATATGCACTATATTATGATATTACATGCTAGCAGAGCTACCCGGAGTTGCCCAGGATTTAAAAAGTAAAAAATAATATATATATAGAGGGATGCTGATAGCTTTTTATCCTAGGACGTACATATTTGCTTTGAATTTGTACTTGATTCATTGTACAGATATACATACACTATCTTTCTTGCTTTATATATATACATAGGGGTAGCTGTTAAGGTATAACTGCACTGATGAGAGGTGATACCTCGAAACACGTGTCTGTGGATTACGTATTTATTATATATATTCTCCCACTTTGGTAGAGTTCTCTAAATAGGGATTTAATTGAAAAGTTCACCGTCCTGGCGTGTAGCTAACCCTCGCTTTGTTTACAAAAAAGTTTGAGGACTCTAGTGAATTCATTTCCGCTTAAAAATGTAGCAATCAAATATTCTCCTATATTTGACAGCTGCCTCTGGCCGCATGGGTAAGAGGCTTGGCGAACGAAAGTTCATTCAGGTCTCAAACCCAGCCAGGGGTAGCTGTTAAGATATAACCACACTGATGAGAGGTGATACCTCGAAACATGTGTCTGTGGATTACTTATTTATTATATATATATATGTGTGTGTGTGTGTTTATCCTTTCAATATATCGTTGGATTCCTTACCATTTTTTCAACTTTATATATATATATATATATATATATATATATATATATTATCACAGGGACCGTGTTTCAACGTGTTATGTCTCTTCAGTGTGGCTAGACATTTGCAAGCTACCTCCAACCAGGATGGAAACCCATATATATATATATATATATATATATGTAGATAGATAGAGTGCGAGAGGGAGAAAAAATTTACTTGAGGACTATTTTCCAAATAGTCTGAAAAGTGGGAAAAAAAATTCCCATAAAGCAGAAAATTCCCCAGAAATACTTGCTGCAATTCCTGGAAGAATTGATGAAATGGAAGATTCTTATCTCAAAGGACGTGAACAATAATCTTGACTTACCTGCAAAAGACAAAAAAAAAGGAACAAATTTTTAAATTAAGGGTTAAAAGTTTACAAAACTTCATTTCAATAAATATAAACATCATTTCATAAAAGTAAAACACAGTTGTAAAAGCAATATTCCAACTACTGTCAAATTGGCAGACAAGGCAACAAGCAGGCTGTAACTCAATTCGGAGCTTGCATTGTCGCAATCCTAGTAGCACAAAGGTATGGTCAACATATCTAACTCTGGTTTCAACCGGTGGGTCCGGTAGCTTTGACCCTGGACCGTACAAGCTAACATCGTTGATCTGAGGGGCCATCCATCCCCCAGGCAACACCTGCCCCCTCGATTTAAAGAAGATCAATGCACTTTTTGCCGACAGGATCAACACATTTTTTGCATCTGCCACTAGTGTGTCTCATCTTATGGGTAGGCCCACATTAATAGTGCCTTGTGCCCAACCCGTACATGTGGGGTATGTGGTAAATATCCTAGTGCAGAATGGTAGTTTATTTATCTGGCACCAAAACACCACTGAAACCAAGCAGCCAATCAGGACTCAAGGAATGGAATCACCCAAATGAAATATTCTTGAGTGCCATAAATACCAACTGCTTTGGGCACCAGTTCAGTTGTGCTTAGTTAGCTGTTGTTGTTTAAAAAAAAACAGTAAGTACACTCTTAAACAATTCTAATAATCTACAAAGTCCACTGCAAAATGACAAAGTATATATAAGACTCCACAATGTCATTCAAATCAAGCAGTCAAGCAACCAATCAGAACTCAAGGAATGGAATGACCCAAATCACCCTGATTCATGAATGGATCATTCTTGATTCCTATTTATACCAGCTGTCTTGGACACTGCTTGAGTTGTACTTAGTAAGCTGCTGTTATTAAAGCCAACAGTAGACTAACTGACTTCAATAACAATTTTAATACAATAGAAACATTATTCTCTGCAGAAAAGACATATAGGATTGGAACCAAAGTTTTGCCTGATATAAAGTAACATTTATTTAACCAATAAAGACAACATGTGAATAGAGAAATATAAACAAAACATCATTCGTCAGTGTCTCTAAAATGTTGGAAAATAGTCTCCCTTATGGTCAACACATCAGAATATTCCGTATAAACAAGCAAAATTTAATTGAAACACGTTGACAAAATAACAGCAATAAATTTCTTCCATACCAAAGTAGAGACATTTTTCTTCCAATCATTCCTGAGTTCCCTTAATACTAGTTGCACCAGTTCAGGTTTAGTTTGGTTGGTTGGGTTTTACGGCATGTCAACCCCTGGGTTATTTTATGCCGAATACTTCTATTGGTAAAAAAAATGTTTAATGCTAACAAAGTTTTGAAATAATTTCATTTTTAATGGATAATACAATTTCGTTTATAAACTCGTTTTCTATTTAACCCATAGATGGGACCCTAATGGGTACTACCACTCTGGGTCAGAGTGGACCAGGGAGCAATGGTGATGGAGGGGTGCTCCACATTCCCCAAACCTCCAGAACTGGAACCTCACCATCAGATAGAGTTTAACGTCATTCTCAGGACGTAGACCCTCAACTACCACATTCTAGCACCCATATGATAAAAAGGGTTGGGGCTTGCCATAAGGGCAATAGGGTTGGAGCAATCATATAGGTGCTAGGGCTTGACGTGACCAACCGATTGATCAGAGGGGCCTCTCCGACCACCTGTCTAGCCCAAGATAGGGCCAAAGTGGAGTATTGCAAGTCATAGACTGCTCAGCCACTTGGGTTCTATCCTTAAGCATCATGGGTCGCCACCCACGGCCAACAGGTGACCCCATTGAGGGAGTCTTACCCCTCTGCAGAGGTGCAGTGGCTGCATTCTAACACCCCAGCCGACAGGCGGTGCACCAGTTCAGTTGTGCTTAGTTGGTTGTTCTTGTTCAAACCAACAGTATACAAATTTATTTCAACAACAACATAAATAAGTACACTCTTAAAAGAAAAGAGAAAACATTTTTAATTGTGCATTGATAATTTACACAACTGATTTCAATACAATAGAAATATCATTATTTGTATTATTCGGACTATTGTCCTCATCTTTATTGTTATCTGTACGTTTTGGCTGATGTGCCTTCCAGCCTTCTTCAGGTATTTCTTGTCGGACTCTGGAACCTTCTTTTCAAACTCAAGAACTCTCTTGTCGTAAATGGCAGCCATCACAGAACTTTGAACTTAACCCTTTATTCAGTCCACGGGGGTATCCTGTTCTCATTCTGCTAACCATAGCTGGGGTCTGTGTTAATTATTATTCTATGTTACTGCTGCCCTGGATTGAACTTGCAGTCCAGAGATAACTGTCACTTAGAACTGTCTTAACCAAACTCCTTTATCCACTATGCTAACTAAGTGTCCAATTGGAAATACCTGAAGAAGCAGGAAGGCACTTCGGCCAAAACGTTGTACAGAGAAACAATGAAGATGAGAACAATAATACAAATAATACTGATCATCAGGCCTCATCTAAAAAATTCAGAGAAAAAGAAACATCATTTTATTCCTAAAAGTTAAGTGTATGTGAATATTTAACAATATCTATATATCAATACACTTGTTCCTAAATCTTCTGTCTGTTATCATCCTGCAACACCCTCTGGTTAAAAACGAGATCGTCTGAACTGTTCAAGATGCAATGCAAAAATATAAATCCAGATTATCTGGTGTTGCTTAATCACAGATTTCTTATTTGTCCTATTTTATTTCACCCAATTTTAAAAATGAAACATTCCAAATGGTCTTGTGTCGCTTAAATACCCAATGAAAAATTAAAATAAATTGAAAAAAAAATTAAATAAATAAAATTTGTAATATGACCAAACTCCACAGCACTGAAATTCCTTACAAAAATATATGAATATATATATAAGGAGGACTCTTTTTTTATGTGTATAAAATTTACACAACCGATTTCAATAAAAATAAATATCATCTCTTCCTAAAAGTAAAAAAAAAAGTAAAATAAAGTCTTGCACACAAATATGTACACACTTTAAGAATTTTTTTATGTATATATAAATACACACATACATGTGTGTGTATATATATATATATTATATATATATATGAGAAGTAAATACACAAGCGATGTGTTTATGATATGGCTTTTTTTAGCCAACAATTTTTGGGAGAATATGTGCTTAATTGAAGTTGTACCTAATTTTGAAAGTTAATTAATTAATAATTAATTAATTAGGCGGGCATACCTATTTAAATGTAAGGCTAAACAAATCGAGAAAAATCAATCTCTGTATGTACATTTCGGCCTATTAGGCCTCATCAGCAGAGCTATAGACAGTCAGGTTTCGAATCATGCACATTTTTCTCGATTTGTTTAGCCTTACATTTAAATAGGTATGCCCGCCTAATTAATTAATTATTAATTAACTTTCAAAATTAGGTACGACTTCAATTAAGCACATATTCTCCCAAATATATATATATATATATATATATATATATATATATACACACACACAAATAGTGCTCAATAACATGGATAGAGTATGTATATCTAAGTTAGGGTAGCGTGGACATGAAGTCAGTGGTGCTCGGTTACTGACAGTTTCTCATCCTAATGAAGTCCCTGTAGGGGGTCACATGGCAGTCCCTCCAAAAAGCCATTCTTTCATGTACACTCGTCAAAATGATTAGATAGATTGTAAAGAAATGTCAAAACATTAAATACGTTCATTTAGATAAGCAAAAGACCTTTGTAATGTTATGTGCACAAATAGAAATAATATTCAGCAATAAAATTAACTCAAAATATTCAGATAAGGAATTTATAAAAATTAAACAATATATTTACTCACACTCTTCCGCTGCAAGCAGGGTGCAATACAAGGTCAATTTTTCAACATAACAATACAATTCGTTTGAATTCAGAGTCTTCCTTCTTATCCTTCAGTTACCATACCAAGATGAAAGGACCCAGTCTGCCCTACTATTTACCCATAGCTGGAGGGAGAATAGTTGGATTCATATCTTTCTGAAGGGTATTAGCGCTATGTGAAATACAAACAGCCACATACAAGATTTGAATTCAGTTCGAATTCAATCTCTCTGTCAAAACACGTGTCGGCACTCCAATAAATAATTTTTATCCATTCAACATTTTTTTTTCCTTTATTTTTTCAATGCACAAATAGAAATAATATTCAGCAATCAAATTAACACAGTCAAAATATACAGATAAGGAAATAAAGAATAATCAAAGTTCAATTACCATCGAATTGGGAAGACATGGCAACAAACGATTGTAACCCAATACAAACCCGAATAGTTGCAAAGTCTACTGCAGAATGACAGGGTATTTATAAAACTCCACAATATCATTCAATCAAGCAGCCAATCAGAACTCAAGAAATGGAATGACCCAAATCACCCAAATTCATGAATGGATCATTCTTGATTTCTATAAATACAACTGTCTTGGACACTGCTTGAGTTGTACTTAGCTAGCTGCTGTTATTCAAACCAACAGTAGACTTACTGACTTCAATAGGAATTTATAAAAATTAAACAATGTATTTACCCCACTCTTCCGAACACGAACAAGACGCAATACAAGGTCAATTTTTCAATTGACCACTATTGGTTTGAATTCAGAGTCTTCCTTCTCGAACATCAGTTGCCATACCAAATGAAAGGACCCAGTCTGCCTACTATTTACCCATAGCTGGAGGGAGAATAGTTGGATTCATACCTTTCCCAAGGGTATTAGCGCTATTTCCGATGATGATAATCATTACATCACACGCCTATATATTATATTAGGGAACCTCAAATAGAGTAATGGCTATAGCAAGCAAGATTCGCAAACCATTGTTAGTGAGTTTGATTCTCACTGGGCGCCCTTAGCGAAACTTTTAGTAGGTTTATCTGACTCATTAGGTTTATCTTTATTATTTGCTCTACTTAGGTATTGAGCACTTTTTACTTATTAGCTTTAGTTTCCTGGCGGTTTTGTATGAATATATATATATATATATATATATATATATAAATTGTTTTTTCTTTTGGCCAAATATTGTACCAATAGATTATTTTTGGTTGGCACGATTATCTTGGTCTTTTCTTTTTTTTCCAAAATTTTTTTTCTCCCCGGGTGATGTTTGGTAGTATATTTTTACAATCAAACTATTTGCTGGGTTTTTCTCACTGCAAGGATTTACCAATAAGTTTGGTATATTAAATTTTATATATATATATATATATATATATATATATATATATAGTTAAACATTAATGGTAAAATGAATGAATGGATGAAATAAAAATGAATGAAATGAGGGGGGGGTAAATGAAAAACCTTTTTTTTTTCATTTATCCCCCCCTCATTTCTTTCATTTTTATTTCATCCATTCATACATTTTACCATTAATGTTTTAACTAAATAATTTAGAAGCATACACGAAAACTTAAATGATGCATATATATATATATATATATATATATATATATATATATAATATAAATGCTAAAAAAAACTACTGGTTTTTAAGATCTCAAACATTTGACTCATCTGAGGATTGCATAACCATGAAATTTAAAGTTATGAGTCCAAATTATCCATAATACTATTACTATTGATTATCTGCTCTGCTTTATTAGTATTGAGCACCTTTTCATGCCAATACTTTTCTCATTTATTCTCTATTCATTTTATATATACTAGCAAATATATGCACCCTCCGGGTGCAAGTATTTGAATTTTAATGTAATGAAATATGTTAAATTTGAAATACTTTTGAAACTAAATAAAAATCCAAATAAAATGATTTGAAACAGATGGGGTATAATCGAAGAATAGAACAACTTTGAAACTAAGTCTTCCATCATTTTTCATCACTCCCTCCTTTTATTGCTGAATTTTCCTAATTTAACTATTTAGTTAAATTAGGAAGTAAAGAATAAAATTACTGTTCTTTCTTTATATTAAAGGATTTCTTTTAAGATTTATCCCCGAGTTTTTTGCTCATATTCATTAAGAAAAAAACAAACAATTAGAAATCAATAATACCAAGCGCATATTTAATAAAATTAAACTTTTAATATCAATATGCAAATTAGCTTTCCTGTTCACACTGTAATCCGCTATTTTGTTGCATATATAAATACAATTGCATGTTATTAGAATGTAGATAAAGTCAAAAGTATTAATAAGGTATAACAATTTTATCAATAACTGAGGTTTAAATAAAAATAAAATCATGGAGAATGTGACGTCAATAACTAATGGATTGTGACTTGAGTAGTGATTTAGTTTCGGCTTCAGACAGAAAACACACAATCTCCATTATAATAAGATATATATATATATATATATATATATATACATATATTGAATTTCAACACAGAAAATGGTCAATTTTTGGCCAAAATTTCTTTATTTCACAGGCAAATATTAGGAAAATAAGCCCCCAAAAAGCTGCAAAAATCTTTTAAATCCTATAAACTAAATGCAATAATTGTTAAAAAAAATAAAAGGATTTAGGGGGGGGGGTTATGTCATTTTTAAGCAGAATTTCTAAGTTTGGGTAGAATTTGAAAAGACGTTTAATAACTTTAAAGTAAGGTAAGGGTTGACATGCCGTAAAATACAACCAATAACCCACAGGAAATTAATGCACTTGTGATCTGACATAGACAAAGAGGTTTCAAGAAAAGAAGGGGGAAGAGGACTCGCCAGCATTCAGGATTGAGTAGATGCAACAATTCGAGGACTCGAAGAATACATTAAAGAGGGCAAAGAAAGACTAATTACAGTCGCCAATATCAGCAAATGCAACATATCGATGAACAGAAATGGGAATAAAAGCAAATGCATGTATACTTCAAGCGAGCAACTGGGGAGGTTGCACATAAAAAGATCTGCACTATTGAAGTCAGTTAGTCTACTGTTGGTTTGAATAACAGCAGCTAACTAAGTACAACTTAAGCAGTGTCCAAGAAAGTTGGCATATATAGAAATCAAGAATGACCCATTCATGAATTTGGGTGATTTGGGTCATTCCATTCCTTGAGTTCTGATTGACTACTTGATTTGAATGACATTGTGAAGTCTTATATATATCCTGTCATTCTGCAGTAGACTCTGTGACTATTCGGGTTTGTATTTCAGTTACAACCGTTTGTTGCCTTGTCTTCCCAGTTCGATGGTAATTGGAACTTTAATTATTCTTCAGGGACATGGCTAAAAAAGCGAAACCTCAAGAGAGAATCGAAATCACTTATAATAGCAGCAAAACTATATAGATTGAACTTGGGTCAACGAGTCCATTTCCCACGACTAACCATTACAACATGCACCTTCTGTGCTTTGTAAATATACAGGTGTATTTGTATAGATGTATATAAATAAGTATGCATGTGTTTCTCAGTCTACCTGCAAACATCTCGTTTAATTCAGTCAAGTTGTATGTAACATATTTCCTTGTCTTGTATGTCTAATAAACAAGGAATTTTCTTGTCGAGATCTCGGCAAATCATGCCACGAAGTTGCCTAACGAGGCTTGAAATAATTATGACCTAATTACTTTGCCAGAGCAACCAAAACCACTGACAAATTAAACAATTGATAACTGTTAATCCCAAAAGTAAGGTCTCTAAATCACTGGGGACACAAGGGAAACTGTATGTGTGGCTATTGCGTTTATTGTGCATACGTCAGTGCATGTCCCTGCATGAGCCTCGCTACCAAACTCAGTCTTGGCTTAGCTGTCGTTTCTTATGCATCCCGATTGACGCTACCAGCAAGTTGAAGATCAACTTATACAGAACTAAAGAATATGTTAGCAACAAAAACATGAATAGAATTTGTCCAATTATCTGTCGTCATCTTCTTTGCTTTTCAATTGAATGTTTTGGATAAGACCGGACATGTCTAGAGAGCTCTACTGGGTTTTGGGAATATTTAATAGTAATAAATATATATATGTAAAGATTGTTATATATATATATATATATATATAATATTATATATATATATATAAGATTTTTGGATGTTTGTTTATTTTAGAAGCATTGTTGAATAAAGTATATGATATTTATATTTTTGCTTGAAGGCAATTACAATGCGTATACCGCATAAAATTCGATAATTATCGAAGATAATAATGACAAGTGAATTTCGCAAAGAATTACTTGGTGTGTAGAACATTGTACAGACTGTTTCAACTTGCGAAATTCACTTGTCATTATTAACTTATATAATTATCGAATTTTATGCGATATGCACATTGTAATTGGCTTCAAGCAAAAATATAAATATTTATATATATATATATATATATATATATATTTATATTTTTTTGCTTTAAGGCAATTACAATGCATATATTGTATAAAATTCGATAATTATTGAAAATAATTTATTGATATATATATAATATATATTATATATATATATACCAAACTTATTGGTAAACCCTAGCAGTAAGAAAAAACCTGGCAAATATTTTGATAGTAAAAATATACTACCAAACTTAACCTGGGGAAAAAAATGAAAAAAAAAAAAGAAAAGACCACGAGGGTCGTACCAATAGAAAATAATCTGTTAATACTATAACACTTGGCCAAAAGAAAAAAAGATTATATATATATATATATATATATATTAAATCAATTGTAATATTAAAGTTTCATGGTTATGCAATCATCAGATGAGTCAATTGGTTGAGATTTTTTTTTATAAAAAAAATTTATTTATTTAAAAAAAATCTCAACCATTTGACTCATCTGATGATTGCATACCCATGAAACTTTTAAGTTATGAGTCCAAATCCATAATATTACAATTGATTACTGCTCTGCTCTGCTTTATTAGCATTGAGCACCTTTTCATGCCAATACTTTTCTCCTTTTCTCATTCATTCTCTATTCATATATATATATATATACTCAGACACACATATGTTTATATATAATAATCTTTATTTATATTTAATAATGACTTTATCTAAAATACAATCTATATCCCTATATACCACTGAAATTCTCCATACAAATATATATATATATATATATATATATATATATGAAATTCAGACACACACACACACACACACACATGTAAACATGTTAGCAACAAAAATGAATAGAATTCATCGAATTATCAGTTGTGATCTCCTTTGCTTCTCAATTGAATGATTTCGATAAGACAGAACATGTCAGTCTCGTGTTGGTAGTCACATTCAGAAAACCCATAGAAGTCTTAGAAAACCAAATCAAAGAATTTCTCAAAGAATTTGCAGAAAACATTCAACAAGAAAACAAATCTATACAAGTTTGATTAAAGAGAGTTTAGTTTTGTTTAACGGCATATCAACCTCTGTGGGTCATTTAATGCCAAAAAAAGGTTATTTTGGATTTCAGTTTTTAAAGTAGTGGTTCTATGGAGATAATTGGTTATGTTCTGTTATATTTTGTTCAAAAGGTTGCTTTTTTTTTTTAATAAAATTTAAAATGTTTTCAGGGTTTGTATTCTTAAAGATGTCCCTCAGGTTTCTTGCTTGATAGTAATTAGTGCGGATATGTTTAAGTCTGTTACAATTTAGAAGGATATGCTTGGTTGTAAGTTGTACTTTGCATGTTGGGTGATTAAAGAGAACTAACAAGGATTTTTGGGGGGAGTAGAGGGCTTGGTTGGTTGGATTTTATGGCATGTCAACCCTTGTTGGGTTATTTTATGCCTAAGACGTTTTGTTATTTTCCTTCTTGTTGGGTATAAAAAATTTTTATTAAACATTTTTTAATACTCATTTTTTTTATCTACTTAACCTATCGCTGAGACCCTAACAGGTACTACCACTCCAGGTTAGAGTGGACCTGGGAGTAATGGTGATGAAGAGGTACTCCACATTCCATTTCTTTTCCCCTCAGACTCTTACAGGGAATGGTAAAAAAGTAGGTATACAGTTAATAATCATCTCCCTTAGAAAATTGGTATGTTCATTAGGGACCTTGTAAGGTGTCACATGACAATCCCAGAAACCCATTCTCGACTTCTTTTTACCTCAGACTCTCACAGGGAATGGTAATGTCCCACAGCTATATTACTTACACTCTTCATGTAAGCCTTTTCCCTTTTTGTACCCCTTTCACATACTGATTGTTCATGGAAGAATATATGTATAGTTTTAGCTGTTGAGGTTTGAATAAAAATAAAATCATGGAGCGTGTGATGTAAATAACTAAGGGAATTGTGACTTGAGTAGTAATATAGTTTCGGTTACAGACAGAAAAACACACACACATTATAATGAGAAGATATATGTGTGTGTGTGTGTGTAATCAGATATAAAATACATCTACAAAAATACACCTGTAAAGGAAACTTGAATACCAACTTTTATCTCACACTCTAACAATTTTGGGAATTAAATAACCCGCAGGGTTATTATACCATTAAACAAACTAATCCAAATCAAAGTGAACTAAACCAAAATAAAATTATTTATACCAATTTGGAGATCTTAAAACAGAAACTTTTATCAAAATGACTTGTTCTGGCATAAAATAACCCAAAAAGTGTTGATATGCCATAAAACAAACAAACTAAACATCTCTAAGAAAGGTCTGTTTATAGGCCAATATTAATAAATTGGTGGTTATCATAGATTTTCATTAACTCCATACGTATACACAAATTAGTAAAAATGATTTTCAATAAGTTCATGTGTATCAATAAATTAGAAGAAATGACTTCATGTGTATTAATAAATTAAAAGAAAAGAAATAACTTCGTTGTAATCAATAAATTATAAAATAACTTATAAACCAAACCAAAAGCTGTGTAGGGATAGAATAAATATTACCTCCCTTAGAGAATTGCATGTCTGTTAAGAGCCTTGTAGGGTGTCACATGACAATCCCAGGAACCCTTCTTAAAAGCTGTATAGGGATAGAATAAATATTTATTTCCTTAGAGAATTGGCCTGTCTGTTAGGGGCCTTGTAGGATGTCAAATGACAATCCCAGGAACCCCTTCACAAAAATTATAGGGATAGAATAATTATCTCCATTAGAGAATTGGCATGTCTGTTAAGGGCCTTATAGGGTGTCACATGACAATCCCAGGAACCCCTTCTCAAAAGCTGTATAGGGATAGAATAAATAATTATCTCCCTTAGAGAGTTGGCTTGTCCGTTAGGGGCCTAGTAAGATGTCAGAGATTACTGAGATGAGGTTGATACGTCATAAAACAAAGAAACCAAACCTGAAGAACAAAAGAATCTAGAATGACTTACATGTTTTTGAGAAAGGTAACAATTCCCAGAAACGTCCAGCGTAAATAGACCAAAAGAGCCATCGGAAGTTGACGGATTCGGAACAGAGTTAAGAGCATCGTCTCCTCGGAAGTTATACTTTTCTTTTTGGGGCAATCCAAATGTATCTCAACAAAAATTGTTTAACTCAACAACTGTCAAATAGTTTGAAGCTTATCAGGCCCAACAAGTTGGACTGTACCAATCAGATGACAGAGAGGGGTGTTGGAAGAGATTAAAAGTTGGACTATACCAATCAAATAATTGGGGGTGAGGAGGAAATCGAGTTGGACTATGTCAATCAGATGATAGGGGTGTTGGAAGAAGCATGAATGGTCACCAATGCTCAGAGATAATAAACTGATATGAAATTCCAAATTGAAACACCCCACCCAAATTTACCTTTAATTACAAATATAAATTCAATCTAATGAAACCGACATAAGAGGCTTGAGATATATATATATATAATATATATATATATATAATATATATATAGATAATAGATATAGATATAGATAAATAAATGAATAAATAAAAGGTTTAGTTTTTTTTTATTATCATTGGAACAATTATTACAACCACTTAGTTTCTTGTTATGGCATTCGTCAGGTAAAACGAAATTGCTTTTGAAAATGATACAAATGATATGAAATTAGGTTAGACAAGAGGGAGGATGAAAAAAAAAATATATATATATATATAAAATCAAATCTTCGAAACCCCCTTAGGTCACACCTTATATATATATATATATATATATACAATATATAAAGTAAAAACGTAAAGTATTCGGTGTGGCCTAAAGTCGGTATCAGCCTATCAGCAAGGGAATCTATCCCCTTTTCACTAGTGCTAGACCAAGGAGATATTTTTAGCATCTGAGGTGAGGCGCCACACCTACCATCAGCTCCTTACTTTACTGTATAGATCCCTGTGCTACTCATACGCTGAGTTGGCGAGGGGCCAGTATCAAACTAGGGACCTTGTGGTTTCTAGCTGAAAGCTCTACCGACTGAGCTAACCTGGCCCTATATATAAATGGTATGTGTGCGTTTTTTTAAAACTGTATTCTTGTGTTGCATGTTTATGTGATTGCGTGTGTAATGTCGGATGCGCCTTTTTGTTTGTACCTGTGCATATATTGGCATGCACGTGTGCGTGAAAATGCATATAAACTGTGACGTTATGATCACATCCACGTGTGTGCACATTTGTGTTTGATGTCCTTGGTGACATATAGGTTTTGTACGATTAATAGAATGTATTTTTAGTACGCTGTTAATAATAATTATGTAATAATCGTGTTATGTAATTTGTTTGTGTTGTGATGTGAACATTGTATTAGTATAGTATTATTGTACAGTGTAGACAGGTGTAATATTTCGTGTTGGATGAAATATAACGCAATATCACGGAATAGTAATATATATATATATATATATATACCATTATTTTTGTTTAACTCTTAACATCCAGTCCAGTAGAATTAGCTCATATTAGGGCCCAACCCGGAAATAAAAAAAAAGCCAAGGTAAATTTGGTATCGTTGGAAAGCTTATTTATTGTAGAAAAACATATCCAAACCCTCTTTAATCTTCCCAGAGTGAAAAAAGATATGAAGCAATTAATATGGGTAGGTAAAAAGGACAAATTTTCTATTTTCTAAACAAAAATGACCAAATTTACAAATATTTACTTTCTTTATTTCTCTATTTTTATTATGGTAGCTCCTATTTGACTAAAACTAGTTATGTGTTGTTAGGGATGATTTGGAAATACATTTGTTTTGTTTTACGGCATATCAACCTCGGTGGGTCATTTAATGCCGACAAAGTTGTGAAATAAATTCTTTCTTAATGCATAATACAATTTTGTTTATAAACTCATGTTTTTCTATTTAACCCATAGATGGGACCCTAACAGGTACTACCACTCCGGGTCAAGTGGACCTGGGAGCAATGGTGATGAACAGGTGTTCCACATTCTCCAAAACTGGAACCTCACCATCAGATAGAGTTTAATATCATTCCCAGGACATGTAGACTCTCAGTCACCGCCTTCTAGCACCCATATGATAAAAAGGGGTTGGGGCTTGCCAAAAGGGCAATAGGGTTGGGAAAATCATATAGGTACTAGGGCTTGACGTGACCAGCCGATTGATCGGAGGGGGCCTCTCCGACCGCCCGTCTAGCCCAAGATAGGGCCAAAGTGAAGTATTGCAAGTACTCTGGACTGCTCAGCCACCTGGGTTCTATCCTTAAGCCTCACAGGTCTCCACCCATGGCCAACAGGTGGCCCCATTGGAGGAGTCTTACCTCTGCAGAGGTGCAGTCGGTGTATTCAAAATGCCTCAGCCGACAGGGCTTGCAAACTGCACGCAAAGATTGAGAGAAAAACAATGTATCGTTCCACACGTGTATTCATTCCTTAATTCTCATTTCTGTATTGTTATCAATTTAATTCGAATTATAAATAATAGTTAGTAAAAACAGTTAAAATTTAATCCTATTTATATTTTAGGGGTTGATATAATTTATAGTTTTTCATTGTTCTTTTTTGTATTTATCCTATTTAGAATTAATAACTATTTAAGAAAAATATGCCTATCTAGCCCAAGTAAGGGGCAGAGTGGAGTGTTGTATATCACAAGACTACTTAGTTGAAAGAGAGAGAAAGAGATAAAGAGAGAGACAGAGACAGAGAGAGAGATAAGGGAGGGAGAGAGAGAGAGAGAGATAAGGGAGGGAGATAGAGACAGAGAGAGAGATAAGGGAGGGAGAGAGAGACAGAGAGAGAGAGAGATATGGGAGGGAGACAGAGACAGAGAGAGAGATAAGGGAGGGAGGGAGAGACAGGGAGAGAGAGAGAGACAGAGAGAGAGAGAGATAAGGGAGGGAGAGAGAGAGATAAGGGAGGAGAGAGAGACAAGGAGGAAAGAGAGAGAGATAAGGGAGGGAGAGAGAGAGATAAGGGAGAAAGAGAGAGACAGAGAGAGAGAGATAAGGGAGGGAGAAGAGAGACAGGGAGGAAAAGAGAGGAGATAAGGAGAGAGAGAGATAAGGGAGGGAGAGAGAGAGATAAGGGAGGGAGAGAGAGAGATAGGGAGGGAGAGAGAGATAGGGAGGGAGAGAGAGAGAGAGGAGAGAGAGAGAGAGAGAGATAAGGGAGGGAGAGAGAGAGAGATAAGGGAGGGAGAGAGAGAGAGAGAGAGGGAGGGAGACAGAGACAGAGAGAGAGAGAGAGATGAGAGAGGGAGGGAGAGAGAGACAGAGAGAGAGAGAGATAAGGGAGGGAGAGAGAGACAGAGAGAGGGAGAGAGAGAGAGGAGAGAGAGGGAGAGAGAGACAGAGAGAGAGATAAGGGAGGGAGAGAGAGACAGAGAGATATAAGGGAGGGGAGAGAGAGACAGAGAGATATAAGGGAGGGAGAGAGAGACAGAGACAGAGAGAGAGAGATAAGGGAGAGAAAGAGAGGGGATTGTATTCAGCCTGATCAATGATGCAATAGAGATAAAAATTAAAAAAACATTTTTTTTTAAAAAACATTTTAAAAAACCCCTGTTGCCGACTGTATCAGTTCTATATTTCCCACCTTTGCTTGGGCGTCGGTGCAGATAAAAGTTAGGACTTCAAACGCTGATTTTCTAGGCACACATACCTTCTCCATTTCAGATATTAACCTATTAACCTTTTTACTCAAGGTCTAATCTAAGGCAGTGCTTAGTGTCATAGAGTACCTAAATAATGATAATGGAATCGTCTGTTTTTCCTATAAATAATGTCTCATGAAACTTCTGAAAGGAGAAACGAGATCTTACAGGATTTTAAAGACTATTGTTATTTTGTCAACATTTTACGATGAGTAGCTAATCCACTGCTTTGAAACCGATGGTAACAATTGCACCTGAAATCGATTGTACTCTATAACAAATAAATACACCTCTCATACCGTAATCAAGCACTTTATTTTCAATTCTCCAATACTAGAAAAAAAAAAAAAAAAAAAAATATATATATATATATATATATATATATATTATATATAAAATACTAGTGAATCAATCTTTGTCTCCTAAAGGCTTTTTTACTGTTTAGTTTAATGACACACAAGTTATACTAAAATATTCTTTACTTTTAGGATTGAATTATGTTTGAAAACAATTCCATTTTAATTGGTTCTAATTAGTCGCAATTTGCAATTAAGATAAAAAATGAGACATCTCTAACTTTACATTCGGCCTATCACTTTCCCCATCTCTATGTATATCTTGATCACCTCCTTGTTATATATATTAGTTTCCCAGAGAGGGGGATAGAGATGGGAGAGTTTGAAATGTATTTGTATGTTAAATTTCATAAACAGCCAACCCTGTAGCTTAAATTAGGTCAAACGTTCCCTTTCTTAGAAATATTACAAAATGATTTTAATGTTTTTTGTTTAAATTGTCTAGCTTATTTGATTGCATTAAGACCTAAGCATGTTTATTTATTTTTATTTAAAAAAAAAATATAACTTTAGCGTTATAACATTCAATCACGTGAACACGCTTCACATTATATAAATGCTGAACAAGCCACAGTTTTTCAAAAAACTTTAGCGGTATAACATTCCATCGCGTGAACACGCTTTACGTTTATATAAATGCTAAACAAACCACCGTTTTTTTTTTTAAATCTTAACATTTTGACTGCCTCGTCTGATGATTGCAGTAAGCATGAAACTTTAGTAACGAGATATTAAATCCATAAAATATAATATTTGATTGTATATCTGCTCTGCTATTTTAGCATTGAACACCTTCATATGCCAATACTTTTCTCATTCATTCTATATTATATATATATATGTAGAATAATCATACTAAGTCCAATTACCATCGAATTGGCAAGACAAGACAGCATGCAGTCGTAACCCAATACGATTCTGGTATGCTGTAAAGACCACTGCAAAGTGGTAGGATTTATGGAGCCTCAGAGGATCCTACAAACCAAGCAGCCAATCAGGACTCAGGGAATGGAATCACCCAAATGCATGAGTGGACTGTTCTGAATTCCCATAAGTACCAGTTGTCTTGACACTGGTTCAGTTGTGCTTGGCCAGTCACATTGTTCAAACCAATTGTTGACTGACTGACTGACTGACTTCAATTATATATATATATATATATATATATGTATATGTATATGTATATATATATATATCCATTCTGCAGGAAAGACCACACCCTCACAATCTATGTATCACTAGAATTGATATTTTCTAATGACATTATAAATTCAGCTGTAACCCAGAAAAATTGAATATCATAGTGAGATATTCGATATTAACTTTTTGGAAGGTATCAATTTTTAATCATCTCTCAACGAAAAGGAAATTATATGATAAAAGAGAAATTTGTGCCAATCAACACTTCCTTCAACATCATATTCCAGTCATCTACTCTTATTAACATCCCGGCTGTATCCATTCTCAAGTACGTGGCTGTACCACCCTACGTAATTCCAGAACCTACCTGGCTCAGTCTATGTTTATTTAAATGTCTACATTTGTTTGTTAACTCAGATCGCGAGTTCAATATCTTCCGTGGGTCTCTGCATTCTGCTATTTTTAGTTTTTCATTTAAACACAGCATACAGGGGTTTTCGTTTCCTTTATGTGAAGGTGCCCTTTTTATGATTCTCCACTCTACCCCTGGATCTCTACCATGATTTTCTTTTAGTTCCCACACATATTTTACAAGTGTGGTTGTTTCTCTCTGTACTTTCTATCGCTAAATGATAGCTTGTGCTGTGCCATCCTATGCTTTACAGGTTGCTGGGTGACCCCTACATATATCTTTTTTTTCTTTTGTGGTTGGTGATTTTACTACTGCCTCATATACTATGTCAGTCAATAAACATTTTCCTGAATCAATTTCATATTAATATATTAAACTAAATACCTAAACACCTTATATGTTTTTTGAACATTGACAAAGCTTACCTTGCTTCTAGGCCTTTTTTTTTAGGTATACATAGGTAGAATAATCAAGTTAAGTTCCAATTACCGTCGAATTGTTAAGACACAACAACAAGTAGTCGTAACTGAATACAACCTATCTTGCTGCAATCCTACTGCAGAATGACAGGGTGTTTATGAAACTCCACAACATCATAGAATACTCACCCCTGATTCACTTTTCATCGTATATAGACATTATTATCATATATACATTTTATCATATATAAGTAAAGTAAAGTCGTTGGGGCGGCCTAATGTCGGTATCAGCCATGCAGCGAGGGAGTCTATCCCCTTTTCACTAGCGCTAGACCAAGGAGATTATTTTAGCGTCTGAGGTGGAGCGCCACACCTACCATCAACTCCTTACTTTACCGCACAGATCCCTGTGCTACTCATACGCTGAGTTGGCGAGGGCGGGTATCGAACAAGGAACCTTGTGGTTTCTAGCCGAACGCTCTACCGACTGAGCTGTCTCCAATTAGTGTATTCTATTGAAGTCAGTCTACTGTTGGTTTAAACAACAGCAACTAGCTAAGCACAACTGAAGTAGTGTCCAAGACAGTTTGGTATTTATAGGGGGAT
>CM042178.1:6849635-6867760 GCA_023376005.1 Doryteuthis pealeii
AGAGAGAGATCCATTTCCTCTATTTGATAATTTCTGTTTTTCCCCATTTTATTCTATCTCATTGGTAGATTGAAATAAATTGTACTCTAAATAAATGAAGAACAATTACATCATGGAAATTTGTTTGTTTACATTTTCGCACCATTAGATCAAGAGCCGGGTTAGCTCAGTCGGTAGAGCGTTCGGCTAGAATCTACATGGTCCCTAGTTCGATACCAGTCCTCGCCAACTCAGCGTATGTGTAGCACAGGGATCTGTGCGGTAAAGGAAGGAGCTGATGGTAGGTGTGGAGGTCCACCTCAGACGCCAAAACAATCTCCTTGGTCTAGCGCTATTGAAAAGGGGATAGACTCCCTTGCTGATTGGCTGATACCGTCTTTATGCCACCCTGATGAATGACTGACAATAAATACATAAATATGAACAAATTTAGATAGATAGATATGAAGATGGATAGTTTTAAATAGACTGAGCTGGGTCGTTATTTTAATAGTCACCGGGTAGCAATTTTTGAGGCAGGAGACCGGGACGCACTTCCTTATAAATTACCCATTGCAGTGTACAAAAGACAGCAGAGTCTTTTGCAAGTGTTGTTCCAGTGTCTGCTGAGACTTCACCCTAGTGATCCTCCCATTGAATAGACGTATTTTTGCTGTGCTCGGGTTAGCTCAGTCGGTAGAGCGTTCGGCTAGAAACCACAAGGTTCCTAGTTCGATACCAGTCCTCGCCAACTCAGCGTATGAGTAGCACAGGGATCTGTGCGGTAAAGTAAGGAGCTGATGGTAGGTGTGGCGCTCCACCTCAGATGCTAAAAACAATCTCCATGGTCTAGCGCTATTGAAAATGGGATAGACTCCCTCGCTGACTGGCTGATACCGACTTTTGGCCGCCCCGTCCACTTTACTTACTTTACTTATTTTGTTTTTATGCATATCAACCTTGGTGGGTCATTTAATGCTGACCAAGTTTTGAAATAAATTCCTTCTTAATGGATACTCAATTGTTTTTTTATGAACACATTTTTCTATTTAACCCATAGATGGGACCCTAACGGACATTTTGTTTTATCTATTCTTGTTGGGTATTCAATTTTTTCTAAACTTAAAAATCTTTTCTAAACACATTTATTTTTAAAACTCATTTTTACTATTTAACTCATAGATGGGACCCTAACAGGTACTACCACTCTGGGTCAGAGTGGACCTGGAAGCAATGGTGATGAAGGGGTGCTCCACATTCCCCAAACCTCCAGAAGTGGAAACTCACCATCAGATAGAGTTTAACGTCATTCCCAGGACATGTAGACCCAAAGCCACGGCTTTCTAGCATATATATGATAAGGAGGTTTGGGGTTTGCCATAAGAGCAATAGGGCTGGGACAATCATATAGGGGCTAGGGCTTGACATGACCAGCCGATTGATCGGAGGGGGCCTCTCTGACCGCCCATCTAGTCTAAGTAAGAGCCAAAATCTAGTGTTGCATGTAATGGACTGCTCAGTCACTAGGGTTCTATCCTTAAGCATCAGGGGTCACCATCATCGGCCGTTGGGTGGCCCCATGGAGGAGGGGGTCTTATCCCTCTGCAGATGTGCAATCAGAACCCTGGTCTACTGCCTCAGCCAACAGGACTTACATCATGGGAAGGAGGTACAGCGAGTCAAGCGTGAGGAGCAAAAATCAAACTCTTTTTGGTACAAATAATGTTCAATAATAAATCATTTTTTGTCATAGATGCAGTGCCACATCAGGATATTGATCTTGCTAGGAAAAAAAAATCAGAAATCATCAATAACTTAAAATTGGTTGACTTTAAGATTTCTTTGATAGCATTTGTGGATTCCTTGGGCAAAAATTGCTTTCATAAACCAATTTTTAGTAGTAGGGAAGCTCTAGAACTCATTTTACAGACAAAAATAGATTACAAAAAGTCGCCATTTTTCACAAACCCCACCAAATTTAGAGAACTAAAAATCGACATAACTCTGCCAATTTTTTTAATTGAAAGCTCAAATTTTGGGGATTGTCTAACGTTAACATAGTCCACACCTGGAAAAGATTTCAGAAAAATTGACGGGAGTAGGTGACAATTTTACATTTTTCTGGATGATTTGACATGGAATTACCCAAAGGTACACATTCCACTAATCTCCCTCTAGCCAGGGCAGACTGGGCTTTTTAAGTTTGGTATGGAAACCAGTCTAGGAGAAAGAAAGACGGAATTTAAACCTGTTAAATTCAATTTTTAGACATACTAATCTGTATAAACCTTTTATATTGATAAAACAATACTCGTGTTCCTTAATTGTACAACCGTTATCATCTTGCAACACCCTCTGGTTAAAAGTGAGACCATCCAAATCATCCAAGACGAAAAAAAAAAATGTAAATCCTGATTATCAGCTATTACTTATCCACCAAATTCTTATTTCTTATAAGTGTCCATAATGGACCATTCCGTTTTTATTATAAAGAAAGAAAGAGAAGGAAAAGGACATGCTACATAGAAAAATTGAATGAAAGAAAGAGTAGGGGAAAGATAGAGAGAGGGGGTGAGTGCATGGAAGTGATAATGCTAATCTGTTTCAATCAAACATAATGAAAAGATAAAAAAAGGAAAGAAAGAATTGAAAAGAGAGAGAGAGTTAAATCAAGATTATTATACTTTTTACATATTGAAGTATTTCGCAATAGCTCTTAAGTAAACATATCAAACACTGTAATAATTAAATTAACATACTATTGTATAAGGTTCCTAGTTCGATACCGGTCCCCGCCAACTCAGCGTATGAGTAGCACAGGGATCTGTGCGGTAAAGTAAGGAGCTGATGGTAGGTGTGGCGCTCCACCTCAGATGCTAAATACAATCTCCTTGGTCTAGCGCTATTGAAAAGGGGATATAGACTCCCTCGCTGACTGGCTGATACCGACTTTAGGCCGCCCCGTCGACTTTTACTATTGTATATTCACAGGTCCTGCTAGTCTTATTATCACCACAAATTTTAATGAAACTTCAATGACTTAAACACACATAGGAAGTGATTACTTTCCTTGATTATTGTCATCATAGTTCCCTTAGTTGTAGTAAAAGTCATCAGGGTGGCCTAAAGTCAGTATCAGCCAGACAGCGAAGGAGTCTATCCCCTTTTCACTAGTGCTAGACCAAGGAGATTGTTTTGGAGAGCCACACCTACCACCAACTCCTTACTTAACTGCAGATCCCTGCGCTACTCACACGCTGAGTTGGCAAGGGACGGTATCGAACAAGGGACCCTGTGATTCTCAGGCGGACGCTCTACCAACTGAGCTAAACCGGCCGTAAAGTCATAAATTTTCTAAAAAGAAAATTCCTAGAAATTTCCAATTTATTTTTTGTATTTCTGAAGGACCCATTTTCTCTTCAGCTTCTTCCCCCCCCCAATTTATCCAGCACTGTTCATAAGCTCCCCCACCCCGGGGCCGGTTTAGCTCAGTCGGTAGAATGTTCGGCTAGGAATCACAAGGTTCTTGGTTTGATACCAGCCCTCACCAACTCAGCATATGAGTAGCACAGGGATCTGTGATGTAAAGTGAGGAGCTGATGGTAGGTGCGGCGCTCCGCCTCAGATGCTAAAATAATCTCCTTGCTGTAGCACTAGTGAAAAGGGGATAGATTCCCTCACTTTCTGGCTGATACTGACATTAGGTCACCCGAAGACTTTACTTACTTTTTTTTTATTTATAAGTATTTGAACAGACAGACAAAGTTTTAATCTCTTAGTTTTGAAAGTTAAAAATGGCTTAGACACACATAGGAAGTGATTATTTTCCTTAGTTATTATTGTCAAAGTTCCCTTAGTTGTAGAAAAAAATAATTTTCTAAAAAGAAAGATTTCCTGTTTAATCATCATAACAACAGGACCTTTTTGATTTCCATGTTTCTAACACTGGGCATTCTTAATTATTCTTAATTACTATATACAGCTTATGACTGAATTGTATTTCTTGAAATTGAATATATGTGAAAAATAATTAGTTTCAATAAATTGCCTACTACTTATATCTATAAATATACTCTCACTGAGGTAGGACACATTCAAACCTGGTAGGCCACATACTATAACGGAATCAAAAAGGTAGGCCACATATTATAACGGCACCCATTTTTGAAAACTAAGAATGTGCTGTGAGAAAAATTGCTTTACTGGGTAAAGGGGAATAACTCTTTAAAAACGTAAGAATTTGACACAGATGAAAGTTTTGAATTTAGAAATAATTCGATCATTTACTAAGCTTAGATTATGTTGGTACTCGTTGGGGCACCCGGTGAGAATCGAACTCAGTACAATGAAAATGTTCCTAAAGTTGAAATAATCAGTTCATTTTAAAAGGAAAAAAAAAAAAAAAAAGAAAGTTATTAATAAATAAAAGATATTTCTCACATCCTTCTTTGTTGAATTTTATGGCATGTCAACCCTAGTTGGTTTATTTTATGCCGACGACGTTTTCTTTTATCCATTCTTGATGGGTACTCAATTTTTTCCAAACTCCTTGGTTGGACAGAGAACTTTTCATTATCCTCTTGTAATTCATATCTCTTATAATAATGGAGATTTGATGTCAGTCTGTCAGTAACTGAAACAATGTCACTGCTTACCTCACAATACCCTCAGGAATTGCATAAGTTTATCAATGAGCATTTAATTTATACTTAAAATTATTAATACATAGGATAAATCTTATTAACGTGGTCTCTATGAAAATCTGAGTTAGATTTGCCTCAAAACAGTCCATGTTATAAGTGCGTTTAAAATCCTGCAATGTGTCATATATCACTAAGAAATAAAGGTTATTTCCTATAAGTCTAACATAAACAAAGGGGAACCACTCTTGACTGATAAATTATTTATTTATTTTCCCATTAAACTAACCCTAAACCCTAACACCGTCTTTTTTCCTAGTAGATCAATAAATAAATAATTTATCAGTCAAGAGTGGTTCCCTTTGTTTATGTTAGACTTATAGGAAATAACCTAGATAAAGGTTTATATGTAATATATGGTGTGTATAATTTGCATACTGGTTTTAACAAAACTGGGTTTAATTAATAATTACTTAGTGTTATTGATCTCTAATATTATTGTTTTATTCTCCAATGTATTAAAATCAATCCTAAGAATGATTTTTATATAGAAACCAATTAAAATGAAATTAAAATAGGAGTTATCTTTTTATATACATTCTTATTTAATTTCGTAAATCTTTCTAATTTGATATATAATACGCTTGCTCCTCAATCTTCCGACTGTTATCATCTTGCAACAACCTCTGGTTAAAAATGAGACCGTCCAAATCATCCAAGATGAAGTATAAAAATGTAAATCCTGATTATTCTTATTTCTTATGAGTGTCGTCACCTCAGCTGAATATGTGACAGAGAGCATGAGGTGAGTGGCGGGCGTGAAGGCTTGCCGTATTCTCTAAGGAAGTGGGCTAGGCTTTGCCTAGCGTGTAGAACCGATCTAGAATCAAACCCGCGTCCTTCAGAATGCGAGCGGGCAACACATTGGCGCGGGCACAAGAGTCGAGATGCCACAGTCCGGTATGTAGCGCAGATGCCCGGATGATAAGGGGAAAGGGAGTATATGCAGAGGTGGGGTGATGGCAGGAGTGAGTGTGGCGACATTAGCTGCGAAGAATTGTATCGACGACGACGGTGTTTTAGCCTGCGAGAAGGCGTTTGACTCGCTTCTTTTGGCCCCCTCTCAACAAAGACCTGTTGATTCAAAAATTAATTTTTCCCCCCTCTATTTTTTTCCTTCTAGAGAATAATGGACCATTTCGTTTTTATTTTAAAGAAAGGGAAGAAAAAGGACATGCTACACAGAAAAAATATAAGAAAGAAAGAAAGAGAGGAGAGGTTGTACCAGTTAGGCTTCCACCTATGGGTCAAATAAGGTATTCCCATCAAAATACAAATCATTTTGCAAACAGATCTAATCGACCCACAGATGGGACCCTAAAAGACTGACTTCAACATTAAACCGCCTGTTGGCGGGGCTTAGAATATGCTAACTATACCCCCTGCAGTGGGGTAAGAATGCTCCAAAAAAGGAGTGTCATGAGACACTAAATTGTACCTAGTGGTGAGATTCCAGTTCTGGAAATGTGTGGAGTACACTTTCATTGACATTACTCCCAGGTCCACTCTGACCCAAAATTGTAGAATAATCATACTCAGTATGATTCTTAAGGAAGCTCAAGCACCAGCGATCCCTACCCCTAATTCCTAGTGCTTTGCTGAGCCCACAAACCAAAGGAATGATAACATCTAGGGACCTGGCCTCACCCAATGTCACTCCGCCCTAAGCTAATGCTGACGAAAATACACCGGGCATTGTCCAGGTTGCTCCCCTGTAATCGGCCTGGCCGAAAGGAACTAATTTCCCTTCAAAGGCCACTACACCTGTGCAATGGAGGTGGGGGAGGAGGAAGGAGCAATGCAGAATAATCATACTAAGTTCCAAGATAGAGATAGATATGGACAGACCGAGATGCAGGTACAGACGGACAGACCGAGATAGGGATAGATAGGAGAGATAGAGATAGATACGGACAGACTGAGATAGAGGTAGATACAGACAGATAGGGATAGAGGTAGATACGGACAGACCAAGATTAGCATAGATACGGACAGATCGAGATAGAGATATATGGACAGACCGAGATAGAGGTAGTTACGGACAGACCGAGATAGAGGTAGTTACGGACAGACCGAGATAGAGGTAGATTACGGACAGACCGAGATAGAGGTAGATACGGACAGACCGACGGATAGATAGACGGACAGACCGAAATAGAGGTAGTTACGGACAGACCAAGATTGGCATAGATACGGACAGACAGAGATAGAGGTAGTACGGACAGACCCGAGATGGGGATAGATACGGACAGACCGAGATGGGGGATAGATACGGACAGACCCGAGATGGGACAGATACGGACAGACGATAGGAGATGGACAGATACGGACGAGATGGACAGACCGAGATGGGGAAGATACGACAGACCCGAGATTGGGATAGATACGGACAGACCGAGATTGGGATAATACGGACAGACCGAGATTGGGATATATATGGACAGACCGAGACAGACCGAGATAGGGATAGATACGGACAGACCAAGATAGGGATAGATACGGACAGACCGTGATAGGGATAGATACAGACAGAGCAAGATAGAGAGAGAGAGATGGACAGACCGAGATAGGGATAGATACGGACAGACCAAGATAGGGATAGATACGGACAGACCGTGATAGGGATAGATACAGACAGAGCAAGATAGAGAGAGAGAGATGGACAGACTGAGACCACGATAGATACGGAGAGACAGAGATAGATAGACGGACAGAACTGAGATAGAGATGGACAGACCGAGATGTAGACTGAAATACCAAGATATAGATAGATATGAACAAGGAAGTGAGGTAGATCTATTGACAAATTGAGATAAACAAGTAATCGCTTTATGTTTCAGTGTTACACACACACACACACAAACATACATGTATACAAACATATGGACACATAAACATACATACACAAATACACACACAACCATACACACACAAACACAAACATACATACATACACACACATACACATATACAGAGGAAATGCCATATAATACAAAGAATGAAAGAAAAGAGAAAAAAAACAAACATACATGTATACACACATACGGACACATAAACATACAGACACAGACACAAAAATATACACATACACACACACACAAAAATATACACATATACACACACACACAAATATACATATAGCACACACACACAAATATACATACACACACATACATACACACACATATACACCACAACATACATACATAAATATACATACACACACAAACACAATATACATACATATACATACACATATACAGAGGAAATGCCATATAATACAAAGAATGAAAGAAAAGAGAAAAAAAAAGACAATGCTTTTCAATTGTTTCTTTCACGGAATGCCTCACATCTATTTAGTCCATTCTTAGAAAGAAGACAAACATCATGAATATTCATGAGCTTTGGGATGAAATGAATATTCATGAGGTTTCAGAATGAAATGCACATCCGCTAGCCAACCAGGTGGGGAGCCAAGAGAAAGAAAAAAAACATTTTTAAATATAAAAACTCTCTGGGAAAATTGTCTTAAACCTTATTGTTGAATTTATCATCCAAAAACCTTTTCCCCAGAAAAAAAACAACAGTTTTTTTACAGGTCCTGTACATCAACCCTTGTGGGTTATTTAATGCTTATATATATATATATATATATATATATATATATATATAAAGAATAGGTGGAAAAAAGCAACTCAAACAAGTAGATGTAGGAGATATATTTCGTCCTGTCTTGAGCAGGACTTCATCAGCCTTTTATTTGAACATTAGTGCAATATACATTTGTTTTTATAGAAGAGAAAGTAAATGGGGGGGGGGGTGAGTTTGGTGATGAAGCCAGGAGGATGGGATAGAGTTTGTGAGGATTTGATTGGTCAGAAGAAATCTATCATGGATGGGAAGGAGAAAAGATCAAAAAGTATCGAATTTGTTGGAAATGATTTTTACTATGAAAAATATATCTCCTACATCTACTTGTTTGAGTTGCTCTTTTTGTCCACTTTTTCCCTCTATTCTTTACTATATTCTGTTGGATTTACTCCAACCCTCCTAACCTCATATATAAATATACATATATATTGTGGACGAGCGGATTCCCAGCCCCCGCGAACGAAACAAGTGTGTTTATATGTATATATGTGTGTGTGTGTGTGTATTTATATATATATATGTGTGTGTGTGTGTGTGTGTGTGTATTTATATATATGTGTGTGTGTGTGTATTTATATGTATGTGTGTGTGTGTATTTATATGTATATGTGTGTATTTATCAGCCTTCTTCAGGTACCTGAAGAAGGCCGGAGGGTATATCAGCCGAAACGTCGTACAAATAACAATTAAGATGAGGACAATAGTCCGAATAATGCAGATAATACTAATCATCAAACCTCATCTCCAAAATTCAGAGAAATAGTGTAGATAACAATAAAGATGAGGACAATAGTCCAAATAATCCAAATTATCAAGCCTCATCTCCAAAATTCAGAGAAATAGAAATTTGGTAGTTCTACAACAAACAATTTTTGTTCTCTGAAGAGAGAAGAGACAAACAAACTGTCCCTTATTAATATGGATGCCATGTTTTCTGAAGATCTGAGATAATTATATATAAGATGGCTAACAGATGCGAGCCGGTCGGCCCTAAGGTGATTGAGCACTTACAAAACAAGACACAAGATGATTACAAGGTGTTTTGGGGACAGTTAGGTTAAAAATGGCTTTAGATTCTATCAATATTGGAAATAAGAAGAGAGACGGATTCAACAATTACGAATGATTTGGCAGGGCAGGTCA
Organism: Doryteuthis pealeii; assembly: GCA_023376005.1. Lineage (NCBI taxonomy): Eukaryota > Metazoa > Mollusca > Cephalopoda > Myopsida > Loliginidae > Doryteuthis > Doryteuthis pealeii. The sequence goes on from CM042178.1 coordinate 6,859,109, forward strand.
ATAAATGAATGATAATAAAAAGAAGCATTTGGTGTTTCAAGATGTCTTTGTTTGGGGCGGAAAGTTCAGTTCAGAGCTGAACAGCAGCTTTGTCACAATCAATATTCATTCTATCAATAGATTGGATAGACTGTCTGGCTATTTACAGTTGCAAACAAAAACCAGGCAAGAAAAGGGGGTTAATAGACACCCCCTCCCCCCGCTCCAAAAAAGAATTCTATTAGGTTGGCCAAAAAGATAATCTTGTGTTTGACAGAGATATTAAAAGCATTTCATTTCATTTGACTGAATTTTTGAGATGGACAATGATTTTTACTATGAAAATGCATTGGACAATGATTTTTACTATGAAAATGCATTGAAAAATGATTTTTACTATGAAAATGTATTGGACAATGATTTTTATTATGAAAATGCATTGGACAATGATTTTTATTATGAAAATGCATTGGACAATGATTTTTACTATGAAAATGCATTGGACAATGATTTTTTACAATAAAAAATGCATTGGACAATGATTTTTATACATTGATTTTTACTATGAAAATGCATTGGACAATGATTTTTACATAAAAATGCATTGGACAATGATTTTTACATAAAAATGCATTGGACAATGATTTTTACCATGAAAATGCATTGGACAATTGCATTGGACAATGATTTTTTACTATGAAAATGCATTGGACAATGATTTTTACTATGAAAATGCATTGGACAATGATTTTTATGAAAATGCATTGGACAATGATTTTTACTATGAAAAGCATTGGACAATGATTTTTACTATGAAATGCATTGGACAATGATTTTTACTATGAAAATGCATTGGACAATGATTTTTTATGACATGCATTGGACATGATTTTTACTATGAAAATGCATTGGACAATGATTTTACTATGAAATGCATGCCATTGGACAATGATTTTTACTATGAAAATGCATTGGACAATGATTTTTTACTATGAAAATGCATTGGACAATGATTTTAATATGAAAATGCATTGGACAATGATTTTTACTATGAAAATGCATTGGACAATGATTTTTACTATTAAAAATGCATGGACAATGATTTTTACTATGAAAATGCATTGGACAATGATTTTTATATGAAATGCATTGGACAATAATTTTTACTATGAAAATGCATTGGACCATTGGACAATAATTTTTACTATGAAATGCATTGGACAATGATTTTTATTAGCTCTAGCTTTTTGTGCAAAAATTATGAAAATTTGATTTATATAAAAATCAAAATATACATAGAAATAGCATTAAAAATATCCAGAATTTGTAAATCTTAAAAGTAAAAAAATCAATACACCAGGTTTTTAAAAAAAAATTCTTTTGCTCCCACTCTACCCAGGCAATGCTGGGTAGCCGCTTATAGAACTAAATAATACAAAAAAATGTTTTTAAAGTCCATACAAGATTTTTATGATCACGTTTTACAGCGACTCCAAACTTTGAAGAAAGAAAAAAAAATCGGTTGTTTCCTATAAGTCTAACATAAACAAAGAGGAACCACTCTCGACTGATAAATTATTTATTTTCCTATTAAACTAACCCTAAACCCTAACCCTAACCTCGTCTTCTTTTTTCCAAGTAGATCAATAAATAAATAATTTATCAGTCAAGAGTGGTTCCCCTTTGTTTATGTTAGATTTATAGGGATTAACCAAAAAATCTTATTAAATCATTTTAACGCTAACCATTAAAGAAAATATGAGATGGAATTGTTTTATAAACGACAGGCAACGCATCAAACATTACCAGGTAAATTTCCGCTAAATCCAAACAGAAGGTTTATTATTTCAGATTTTAACGCTTCAAGGTTGGATCATCAGCTTTGCAGGTGAAAATAAAATCTCATAGAGTACAGGTGACATGAGGAGGCAAACAGTGCAAATCTAGGGATGGACACACACACACGTCACCTTTCTCATACACAAATGGAAACAGCTACAGGTCTACACAGGCTGAGTGTCAGTGTTAATTACACCCCCACCCCCCACCCCTGCCATAAAACACACCTGGATTTAATTAGACATCTACAGATTCTTTTAAACTGTTACTTTTAAAAAAAAATATTTTTTTGCTTATTTTCATCCAGGAACATACACTATATATATATATATATATGCGCACACACACAAATACAATAACACTCATACACACACATTTATATACATATAGATACAAACACATGGACATCTATACATATAAACACACACATACATTTATATATAAACACATTTAAATACACACACACATATATATAAATTTAAATACACATATATATATATACATTTAAATACACATATATATATATACATTTAAATACACACACATGCCCATATATATACATTTAAATACACACACACGCACATATATATACATTTAAATACACACGCACATATATATACATTAAATACACACACCGCATATATACATTTAAATACACACACACGCACATATATACATATATACATTTAAATACACACACACACACACATATATACATTTAATACACACAACACACACATAATATACATTTAATACACACACACACACATATATACATTTAAATACACACACACACACACATATATACATTTAAATACACACACACTATATCATTTAAATACACACACACCATACACATATATACATTTAAATAACACACATTTGAATGCACACATGCACACACACACACACATATATATAATATATACACACACACATTTTGAATGCACACACACACAACACACATATATATATATATATATATACACACATTTGAATGCACACACACCACACACACACATTGAAATGCACACACACACACACATAACATATATATATATACACAACACACATTTGAATGCACACACACACACATATAATATATATATATACACAAACCACATTTGAATGCACACACACACCCACACACACACACACATATATATATAATTATCATATATACACACACACATTTGAATGCACACACACACACAACACACACACAATATATATATATAGCACACACACACATTTGAATGCCACACACACACACACACACACAACACCACATATATATATAATATATATATTATAATACATATATATATTGTGTGTGTGTGTGCTTTTGCAAAAAAATACACATGTGCAATCAACTGCAATTATCAATATCTTGATTAATCCAGTGGATTTAACCCTGAAGATCATTATGGTGAAACTCGAGTAGGTTATTACAGTGTACCTTTATCATAATAAATTTGCTCTACCAATGTATTGAGCACTTTATATTTGTTATATTGCTGCCTTATCATTGTGAATCTTGCATCGACTAACCATTGTGACCTGTTTCACCGGTAAGTCACCTTTTCCACAAATATCATATATATATATATATATATATATATATATATAATATTATTATATATATATATATAAATGTAAGGTATCCAAAAACTGGTAGTAAGAGATGATTCTACATGGGATTTTCAAAATCTCACTGTATAATTATTGCATGTTTTAGTAGGTGCAAATACAGGATTTTTATAAATTCCTAAAGGGAGCTCAATGTATAATAATCTTTTTTTAGACTTAAATATAGAGCAATATTTACCTTTGAAAGGGAGGAAAAAAAAAGTTGGCCAGAAAACTTGAAAAGATCATTAATAAAATTGTTAAACAAGAGACGTGCCTTTTGTTTAATTCTACATGTGTATATATACATATATATATATATACATATATACACCCACACGTAGAATTAAACAAAAGACATGTCTCCCGTTTAACAATTTTATTAATGATCTTTTCAAGCTTTCTGGCCAACTTTTTTTAAACATTTGGATGAAATCCATAGATTAGTCCGCCGAAGTTCATGATGATGGCACTCGAAGTGCCAGTACTGGGATACGAACTTCGGTATACTAATCACAGATTCCATGCAAATGTAAAAAAGTTGGCCAGGAAGCTTGAAAATTGTTAATAAAATTGTTAAAAAGGAGACGTGCCTTTTGTTTAATTCTGCATGTATAAATGAAAGAATACTGCCCAAATATACACACACACAAATTAATATTATATATATATATATATATATAAGGTAAGGTAAAAGGAAAAGTGGACAAAAAAATAATGACACAAACAAGTAGAAGTAGGAGAGAAATATTAAAAGTTAAAAGTGGACTTCTACTTGTTTTAGTCATTATTTTTTGTCCACTTTTCCCTTTTCCTTAGCTCATACTGTCGGATTTTACTCCAACCCTCCTATCTTCATATACATATATATATATATATATATATATATATGAGAAGTAAATACACAAGCGATGTGTTTTTGATATGGCTTTTTTTTAGCCAACAATTTTTGGGAGAATATGTGCTTAATTGAAGTCGTACCTAATTTTGAAAATTAATTAATTAATAATTAGGCGGGCATACCTATTCAAATATAAGGCTAAACAAATCGAGAAAAATCAATCTCTGTATGTACATTTCGGCATATTAGACCTCATCAGCAGAGCTATAGATAGGAAGACCGCCTGGTGCGTGGCTCGGACCCTGACTGTCAAGATGACCTGCGAGGACCGTAACCCCTACACCAACCGAACTTTCTTAGATTTTTCGTTTTGTTTAGAAGTAGGTTTTTATTCCTCTTATAGTGACTTTTACCATTTAATTTACCATCCCCTCTGCACAAAAAGGATGTGACACAAGGTCAATGACGTTTCCTCGAGTGATAATCAATTACAAACAGCATAAGAATGTTTCGTAGAATCAATTTTTATCATTTTGGGACTTTTTTTTATTTATTTATTTATTTTAGTTTGTATTTACGTCTGATACTATTCATCAGATATTTCTATTATTGAATTAAAAGTGTGTTGTGTTGGGGAGAATGAGGAAGTAATATGGTTAGACTTTATATCAGGAGAAGAGATAACCTTTGACAAGAAGATAACAAACAAAATAGATGCTTTATTCAAATATGGGAAATAAATCATTTACCAAGAAGAAGAAGACAAACAAAATGATTGGTTAGCTGGTTGGATTTTATGCCTTGTTGGGTTATTTTATGCCAAAGACATTTTGTTTTATTCATTCTTGTTGGGTATTCAATTTTTTGGGTTTGGTTGGATTTTATGGTATGTCAACCTTGTTGGGTTATTTTATGCCAAAGACATTTTGTTTTATTCATTCTTGTTGGGTATTCAATTTTTTAGGGTTGGTTGGATTTTATGGTATGTCAACCCTTGTTGGGTTATTTCATGCCAAAGACATTTTGTTTTTATTCATTCTTGTTGGGTATTCAATTTTTTAGGGTTGGTTGGATTTTATGGTATGTCAACCCTTGTTGGGTTATTTTATGCAAAGACATTTTGTTTTATTCATTCTTGTTGGTATTCAATTTTTTAGGGTTGGTTGGATTTTATGGTATGTCAACCCTTGTTGGGTTATTTTATGCCAAAGACATTTTGTTTTATTCATTCTTGTTGGGTATTCAATTTTTAGGGTTGGTTGGATTTTATGGTATGTCAACCCTTGTTGGGTTATTTTATGCCAAAGACATTTTGTTTTATTCATTCTTGTTGGGTATTCAATTTTTTTAGGGTTGGTTGGATTTTATGGTATGTCAACCCTTGTTGGGTTATTTTATGCCAAAGACATTTTGTTTTATTCATTTTGTTGGGTATTCAATTTTTTTTAGGGTTGGTTGGATTTTTGGTATGTCAACCCTTGTTGGGTTATTTCATGCAAAGACATTTTGTTTTATTCATTCTTGTTGGGTATTCAATTTTTTAGGGTGGTTGGATTTTATGGTATGTCAACCCTTGTTGGGTTATTTTATGCCAAAGACATTTTTGTTTTATATTCTTGTTGGGTATTCAATTTTTTAGGGTTGGTTGGATTTTATGGTATGTCAACCCTTGTTGGTTATTTTATGCCAAAGACATTTTGTTTTATTCATTCTTGTTGGGTTTCAATTTTTTAGGGTTGGTTGGATTTTATGGTATGTCAACCCTTGTTGGGTTATTTTATGCCAAAGACATTTTGTTTTATTCATTCTTGTTGGGTATTCAATTTTTTAGGGTTGGTTGGATTTTTATGGTATGTCAACCCCTTGTTGGGTTATTTCATGCCAAAGACATTTTGTTTTATTCATTCTTGTTGGGTATTCAATTTTTTAGGGTTGGTTGGATTTTATGGTATGTCAACCTTGTTGGTTATTTTATGCTATTTGTTGGGTATGTTTGGATTTATGGTATGTCAACTTGTTGGGTTATTTCATGCCAAAGACATTTTGTTTTTATTCATCCTCCTTGTTGGGTATTCAATTTTTTAGGGTTGGTTGGATTTTATGGTATGTCAACCCTTGTTGGGTTATTTTATGCCAAAGACATTTTGTTTTTTATTCATTCTGTTGGGTATTCAATTTTTTAGGGTTGGTTGGATTTTATGGTATGTCAACCCTTGTTGGGTTATTTATGCCAAAGACATTTTGTTTTATTCATTCTTGTTGGGTATTCAATTTTTAGGGTTGGTTGGATTTTATGGTATGTCAACCCTTGTTGGTTATTTCATGCAAAAGACATTTTGTTTTTATTCATTCTTGTTGGTATTCAATTTTTTAGGGTTGGTTGGATTTTATGGTAATGTCAACCCTTGTTGGGTTATTTTATGCCAAAGACATTTTGTTTTATTCATTCTTGTTGGGTATTCAATTTTTAGGGTTGGTTGGATTTTATGGTATGTCAACCCTTGTTGGGTTATTTTATGCCAAAGACATTTTGTTTTATTCATTCTTGTTGGGTATTCAATTTTTTAGGGTTGGTTGGATTTTATGGTATGTCAACCCTTGTTGGGTTATTTTATGCCAAAGACATTTGTTTTATTCATTCTTGTTGGGTATTCAATTTTTTAGGTTGGTTGGATTTTATGGTATGTCAACCCTTGTTGGGTTATTTTATGCCAAAGACATTTTGTTTTATTCATTCTTGTTGGTATTCAATTTTTAGGGTTGGTTGGATTTTATGGTATGTCAACTCTTGTTGGTTATTTTTTGATGCCAAATGTTTGTTTATTCATTCTTGAGTATTCAATTTTAAAAAAAAAAAATTCTTAAGCGGAGTTTAAAACAGGTTTGGATTCAAAGTTTTCTTTCTTCTAGACTGGTTGCCTAACCAAGGTTAAAGAGAAAGAAAAACGAATGGTTGATTTGTTGGATTTTATCGCATATCAACCCTTGTTGGGTTATTTTATCCAAAGACATTTTGTTTTTTATTCATTCTTGTTGAGTATTCAATTTTTTTTTAAAGACTCAATTCTTTTTAAAAACATTTCTTAAGCGAGTTTAACAGGTTTGAAATCAGTGTTTTCCTTTTCTTAGACTGGTTGCCTAACCAAGGTTAAAGAGCCTATTGACTCGCATTTGAGAGTATGTATATTTACAAACTTCAGTGCTACACAGCAACTTCTGCAACACTGCTGTTGCCAAACTGCATTGGTCTCTTACCTTTCCTTGACCAAAGTGGCAGTGGTGAGAGGGGGGGGGTGCTCTGCTTGGGCAACAGCACATCCTCCATATCAACTCACCTAGGCTACGTTGTTAAAAAAAAAAAAAAAAAAAATGGACACTACTCCATCGTCTTTTTACAGACGGAAGAATGCCAACCCATAAATATATATATCTTATTATAAATGGAGATTGTGTGTTTTTTCTGTCTGTAACCGAAACTATATTACTACTCAGTCACAATTCTCTTAATTATTTACGTCAAATTCTCCATGATTTCATATCTTTAAACCTTCAGTTATTAATAAAAAATTGTTTTACATTATTAATACTGTTGACCATATCTACGTACTAATAACATACAATTGTATTTATATATACAACAAAAATAGCGGTTTACAGTTTGAACGAGAAGGTTATTTGCATATTGATATTTAAAAATTTAATTTTAATAAATATGTGCTTGGTATTATTGATTTCTAATTGTTTGGTTTATCTTGAGAAATTACAAAAATCTCGGATAAATCTTAAAGAAATTTATTTACAAGAAGAAATAACTGTAATATTATCCTTTACTTCCTATTTTAAACCTAAATAGTTAAATTAGGAAAATTTACCAATGAAAGAGGGGAGTAATGGAAATGATGGAATAGTTAGTTTCAAAGTTGTTCTATTTTTCGATTATACACCCTCTGTTGCAGATCTTTTTATCTGCATTCTTAGTCAGTTTCATTACGCCTTTCTAATTTAATATGATATTTTATTATAGCAAAACTTAAATACTTTGCACCCGGGTGCATATATTTGCTAGTATATATAATATAATAAGATAAATATATAAAAGGTTTACACATATCTATTTATTAGGTGACAAAGGAACATTCAACGACCAATATTGGTTCATGTGATGCAATCATCAGGTGAAAGATGTTCAAATGCAAGGAAATCAAAAAATTTCCAAAAAATTTCCCAAAAAATTCAGAAAATTCAATAGACAATGGGATGTGATGATTGGAAAATGATGATGTGCGTAGTTATGTGGTGGTAATATTGAATGTAATGAAGAGTGTTTATGGACAGCAATAAAAGGTTGCGTACGCAGGGTAACT
>CM042178.1:6867860-6887860 GCA_023376005.1 Doryteuthis pealeii
GGGAGTCTTCATTTGTTTCAACAGCTGGTTGGTTTACGACCATAGGGATTTTGATGACCAGATAAAACATGGGGAAGAAACCAAATCTTTGGATGATTCCATTGTCTGCCCCATACTCTTGGAATTAGATCCTTTGGATCACCTAATGCTACTTTAAAATCTACTGGACAATCGGGATTGATATTGATCCAAGTAAAATGGGTATTGATTTTTATATATTAAAGAATTGGATAAAAAAAAACTGAACAATTATAATACTTTGTTATATAATATATATTTACAACCCCTCCACACAAGCATGAATGCGACACAATGGTTCAATTTCTAAGTGGAGTAACAGGTTGAATTCAGAGTTTTCTTTATCCTGACTGGTTACCTAGCCAGTTAAAGCGTCCCAGTCTGCCCTGGCTATTTACCATAGCTGGAGTGAGAATTGGATTCATAATTCCCAAGCGGTACTAAAGCTATGTGAAATGCAAAAGCTTCATCCAGAATGCGAACTCGCGTTGAACATGTCCATTTTCCTACGACTCTAACATTACACCATGCGCCTTGATATGTATGTATATAATATGAGGTGTTTCATGAAAGTATTAGATTGAAGCTGTATTACAAGATAGTAATGAACAATAAATGTAACAAATTTTTTTCAGAATACAAGGTGGTCAAAAAGTTACAAGATTTTAAAGTGTATTTACCAAGATAAAATGAACAATGAATGGAATGTTAATTTTATCAGAATACAAGGTGTGTCAAAAAGTTACTGCAAATCTCAATACTTTTTTGAACACTTTGCTGTGTGTGTATGTATATGATATATATATATTATATATATATACACGATGTGTGGTCAAAATTATATATATATATAACAACAAGGTGTGTCAAAAAAAGATATATTACAAGATGTATCAAAAAAAGATATATATACTGTGTAAAAAGATATATATGAATTATATATATATACAGGTGTGTCATATTATATATATTTATATATATATATATTATATATATATATAGAGATATTACAAAGATGTGTCAAAAAAGATATATAATATATATATATATATATATTATATTATATATATACCACAAGATGTGTCAAAAAAGATATATATATATTATATATATATATATATATATATATATATATATATATACACACCACTCCCTCTTATTTCCCCCACTACATTAAGTCTTCATCACCCCGCTAGTTAGATATATATTAGTATTCATTAAAAATAGAAAGAGGCGCCAATTAAAATTTATTGACATTAATCCTTTTTTTTTCTTTTTTGTCCTCCATGCCAAAACATAAAGCAGGATTTATCTTTTTTGTTGTTCGTTGTTGGCACAAGGGTTAAAATCCATTTACCAATTCATAGATGCCACCACGAAAAACCATCAGTCAACCATAAAAAGTCAATTTTAAAAAAATAAAGAAAAGAAAAAAATGTCTGACTCCATTAGAGGCAAGATTTAACTTTTATTTCAAGATGCAAACATTCAAATGCAAATCTCCTACTATATAACAGCAAATACCAATAAACAAAAATTAATGTAGGCAATAATAATTATAATATATTATATATATATATATATATATATATATATATATTAATCCAAAAAGTCCAGAGGAAGAAATCTTCCTTACGACACGGAGTTATTTAAAAAAAAAAAAACTGTTCGCATTTTTGAGAGCTCAATGTGTGCTCTTAATGTTAGATCACAGAGCAAATATATTAAGTAAAAATAACAAAAGACTTTAGAGATTTAGCTTATAGTCTATTTCAGGGAGCCTTAGACAAAGTTGTCTACTCTCCTGGACTCATCTGATGCGATCATTATATATATATTATATATAGTATATATATATCAGTCATGTGCCACTTTCGCGCGGACATCCATGACAGTCTTTTCTCCAATCTATCCCTTATTCGCTCAACATTCTTGGGGAGGTCCTCTATGCAGCATCCTGCATCCGCACAGAGCTGATCAACGTATGTCTTTGCTTGTCGGCCCACACTGGCTTTGTCCATGTGCTTGCTTCCACAGGAGGACGTCACTTATGAGTCGTCCTTGCTTCTCCAGCAGTGTTCCCATGTGATCTTTGTTCCATCATTACTCGGATGTTTGGGGTGATATTGTGCAGGGTGGCCGTACAGCTGTTTTCTCATAGGTTGTGTTTCCCTCTTGTTCAGGATCACCCACAGCATTTTGTGCGCTCCCAATATATTATATATATATATATATATATATACATGTGTGTATGTGGTGGACTCTTCCCATGGTGAAAGATAGATGAGGGTCAGCAGTGAGTGATTTGTTTCCTTCCATGTTTGTGGCATGCTACAAAAAGGGACATTTTTTGTGTTTCTTGAGTGTGATAGCAGCCTAGCCTCTTGCTGCGACCTTATGAAGGACATACTGACAGATGGAATTTCCTTAAAAGCAGGAGTCAGATATTTTTGGTTTTTAAAGTTAGACGGAGCTGATCTCGATTGTTCGGTCATTTTTCTCGTCAAAGCTCTTTAATCCAGCGAAAACATGTCTACACCATTCTTATCCAATTTTGGATGCTATAATTTTCCAAAACATCAGGTTAATATTGAGGTTGTTTTCAAATGTCCTTCAGTTTGTCTTCAATAGCGTAAGATGGAGTCCAAACAGAAATGCTTTTTAGCATTTGGTAATTGTCCGTATTAATATCTTCTTTTGAGAAGCCTGTTCTCATTTATTCTTACAACGTGACCAGCCCACCTAAGCTGCAACCTTTTGCTAGTAGGTTTCAATTGCCAGCAATGTTACATTTTATATATATATATATATATATATATATATATATATATATATATATATATATATATCACAAAAAGGTTACTACGACATTTCATAGGCATAAGTAGTTAATCCAAAAGGGCTTCAATATATTCGTAAATAGAGCATTTATAGTTGTAGGAAAAAGTTTTTCTTTCTACCACGGTTAGGGTATTCGGTACACCTTCCTCAGGAGAACAACTATATATTTCTAAACTCTTCTCTCACGCTCTCTCTCTCTCTCTCTCTCTTCTCTCTCTCATATATATATATATTTGGGAGAATATGTGCTTAATTGAAGTCGTTACTATTTTGAAAGTTAATTAATTAATAATTAATTAATTTAGGCAGGCATTTACCTATTTAAATGTAAGACTAATAACAAATCGAGAAAATCATATATATATATCATATATAAAGTGTTTTATAATTTGCTTGAATCATTGTATTTATATTGGTTTTGTGTTGGTTTTGCAGATCTATCCACAATGGCAAGTGTAAAGAAAAATAAGGTAACTATTGCGTTGTTGTTGTTAACCTGTAATTTATTTCTTAATATTCTCAAAACTGAAGCTGTTGCTAGCGACCTTCCATTTGTTTGTGGTACTATCTTCCAAAATTCTCTGCGTGCGTATATTGTGTCTGTCTGTTCAACAATGTCTGATTATCATTCCAGGTTTGGGCCTACCCTTTGTTATCATTAAGCATTAGCCTGTTGTTTATTCCAAGACCCATCAGATATTAGATGTGGACATTTGGCGTTCTTGGGCATTCTGTTTTGCTTTAGTCAAAAAAAGACTGAAGAAAACAGGAGGGCCAAGACATCATGTCACATCTAATACCTTGCTTCCTAAAGGTTAGCACGCTTCAATGGAGAGTACAGGCAATCCAGAAGGAGGCCTTGGACATACAACTTGCCATTACGGACCCCACTTCGGAGACAGCTCTCCAAAAACTGCCTTAGGGACACCGCTAGTTACACACCTAGCACCCCAGGTAAAATACCACCAACTAACGATGGTGGACCAAAATTTGCAGGATTGAAATTATTTAGAATCCTGGAGACCTCTGGTCACTTGCTAACACTCTAATGAAAGACAAGAACTAGCTGGTGGTGAAAACTCGCAAGGTGTGAAATACTCCAGAAGAATTATGGAATTGCCGATTTCCTCAGGAAGGCTTGAAGCACTAGTGGCTCCAACTTTAGGTACCTGGCCTCACCCAAGGTCACTCCACCTCCTAAGCCAATGCCGACGAAAATACCGCGTGCATTTTGTCCAGGTGCCTCCTGGCCTGCCGAAAGTAACTAATTTCCCCTCAAAGCCACTACGCCTTGCGTAATGGGGTTGAGAGGGAAGGGAGATGTAGAATAATCATACTAAGTTTCCAAATTACGTCAAATTGGTAAGACAAGGCAACAAGTAACTGTAAACTTAATACAGATCTAAACCTTGTTGCCAATCCTACTGCAGAATGCCAGGCAGTATTTTATGAAGCCTCATAAACTCATAGAAACCAAGAAGCCAATCAGGGACTCCAAGGAATGGAATCACCCAAATACATGAATGGTTCTATTCTTGAGTTTCACAAGTACCAGCTTATTGGGCACTAGTTCAGTTGTGCTTAGCCAGTTGCTGTTGTCCAAACTAACAGTATCTGACTGACTGCTCTCAATAACCTGAGAGACATGCTTTTTCACTCCCAGTCAAAAGACAGCTAATGTTGTATGAAAAACTCACAAGGGTAAAACACCCAGAAGATCCTGGAGATTATTATACCATTTCATACAGAACAATATTGACAATTACATACAAAGTTTTTATTCAAGTTTTATCATTTAAATTTACTTTCTCCCTCTCTCTCTCTCTCTCTCTCTCTTTCTCTCCCTCTCTCTTCTTTCTCTCTCTCTCTTCTCTTTCTTTCTCTCCTTTCTTCTTCTCTCTCTCTCTTTCTCTCTCTCTCTCTTCTTTCTCTCTCTCCCCTCTCTCTCTCCCCCCCTCTCTCTCTCTCTCTATTCAAAGGCTCAAAGTTTCCATCACAATTTGCTCATGACTGATCCCTCCCTCCCTCCCTCTCCCTCTCCCTCTCTCTCTCTTTCTTTCTCTCTCTCTTCTCCATCCCTCCTCTCTCTCCCTCCCTCCTCTCCCCCCCTCTCTCTCTCACTGAAGGATCAGTCATGAACCAAATTGTGATGGAAACTTTGAACTTAAAAAAAGTTTAAATAAATTTTGGATTGTTGCTTTGAAATAGCATAAACTGATCACGTGACATTGTTTTGGGGGACCCTTATCCCTAAACCTGGAACACTGTTTTTTTCATAACTGAATCTAATGGGGCGGCCTAAAGTCAGTATCAGCCAGTCAGCGAGGGAGGTCTGTCCCCTTTTCAATAGCACTTAGACCAAGGAGAATTGTTTTAGCATCTGAGGTGGAGCGCCACACCTACCATCAGCTCCTTACTTTACCGCACAGATCCTGTGCTACTCATACGCTGAGTTGGCGGGGACCGGTATCGAACAAGGAACCTTGTGATTCCTAGCCAAACACTCTACCGACTGAGCTAACCCGGCCCCCTCGGAAAATGTTTGATTTAGATGATTATTGAACTTACTTATTTTAGATACGACAATAGTCTAATAATCCAAGTTAATAACTAATTATCAAGCCTCATCTCAAAATTCAGAGAAATAGTGTAGATAACAATAAAGTGAGGACAAATAGTCTGAATAATCCAAATAATCCAAATTATTCAAGCCTCATCTAAAAAATTCACAGGAAATAGTGTTAGATATACAATAAGATGGGACAATAGTCTGAATAATACAAATAATACTTAATTATCAAGCCTCATCTCAAAAATTTCAGAGAATAGTGCAGATAATAATAAAGATGAGGACAATAGTCTGAATAATACAAATAATACTAATTATCAAGCCTCATCTAAAAAATTCACAGAAATAGTGTAGATAACAATAAAGATGAGGACAATTAGTCTGAATAATACAAATAATTACTAATTAATCAAGCCTCATCTCAAAAAATTAAGAGAAATAGTGTAGATAACAATAAAAAATGAGGACAATAGTCTGAATAATCCAAATAATACTAATTATCAGCTTTATCTAAAAAATTCAGAAGAAAAAAGGGTTGACATGTTGTAATATCCAACCAACCAAGACCTTAAATATCCCAGCCAGAGTTCTAACCACTGGACTGTCTACTTAAGCAGTTGTGGAACTCTCTAGAAAGTGAGTCTGATTGTATCAATTGAAACAAATCTTCATGTTATGACTATTGTCAAAGAACCTGATACCCTCAAGTTTTATTATCATTTGGCATTTCGCATTGAACACCCCACCCCCACCCCTCATTGGTCAAGGAAGCCAGTAAGAAGTAGCAGCAATGTCAAGATATCTCTGCAGATTTCTTAATAAAACCAATCACAGAGCTGAATAAGTTCTTGTGTTTGTTTTATCTCAGAATGGTTCTGTTTATTTCCAGGCACCAGTTTACCAGAAGAATATCGTTAGGGTCATCGACTAGATTTGATTGGGGGAGGGAGGGTGTGCTTTTAAATATGTTATCAGGTTTTTCTGACAGTCTTTTTTTTTTTTTTTCTGTGTCAGTCTGTCTTTGTCATACTGTCAGTCCTTTTTTCTGTTTTCTCTCTCTCTCATTCATTTTCTCTCTCTCTCTCTTCCCTAGATCTTGTTTGGATTAATAGAAGTCTATCTCCGACTCAGTATTAATCTCTCTTTGCTCTCTGTCTTTTTCTATCTATCTATTCTCCCCCTCTGTGCGTGTTGTATATATATATATATATATATATATATATATATTCTCTTGGTATCTTGTTTGGATTGAGACTATCTTCGACTCACTGTTACTCTCTCTTCCCACCCTCTTTCTGTCTTTCTATCTATCTTCCCCCCCTCTCTCTCTCTATCATTCATTCTTTTTCTTTCTCTCTCTCATTGTCAATCCTTCCCCCCCTCTCTCTCTTGTGAATTTAGAAGTTTATCTCTGACTCCGTGTTAAATCTCTCTCCCTCCCTCTGTCTGTCTCTCTCTCTCAATCATTCCTTTTCTCTGTCTCTATATTTCATTTCTGTCTGTCTCTCTCTGCTCTCTATCTGCCCCCTCTCTTTCTTTCTATCAAGTCATTCCTTTTCTGTTTCTTTCTATCTGCCCCCCCTCCAGTGCTAACAAAAGAAAACAATAGAAAAAGAAACCTAATTAGTTCACAGTTGAAGAAGACAATCCTGTGTATAAAAATTACAAAACTACTTAAAGACTTACAATTGGTCAAATCAGCTGGTCATGTCAAGCCCTAGCACCTATATGATTGTCCTGACTCTATTGCCAAGCCGTCAAAGGGCCTGCTCGGAGAATGCTTCGCCTCAGGAGTGGCTTGGCAATAAAATTAACAGCATAAATCCTAGGGGCTTTCCCCCCAGGCAATACCTGCCCCCTTGATTTAAAGAGGCAGGGCTGGGGTTATTGCCAGCGCCTCGCCCCCCCCCCCTCGAGGAATACCGACGGATTGACATATTTTTTGTGCCTACCACCCATTGAGCTTCAGGCTTGTTGGTGGGCCCACATAAAAATGTCTTTGTGTCACACCCTCATGAGTGGGATGAGAGGCAAATACCTTGCCCTTATGGCAAGCCCCAACCCCTTTTATCATGTGGGTGCTAGAAGGCGTGGCTGAGATCTTCATGTCCTGGGAATAACATCAAACTATAACACATTCGACCATTTACACCATTCTGTTCATTTTTAAAAAAAAAATATTTCGTTTACCTGATGAATGCTTTAGCAGGGAAAAACCATTGGTATAATATCATTTCCCTAATAAATGAATAAAAGCTAAAACTTTTATTGTCACTTCATTCAACTATCAACGCTTCTCTCACAGATATTGTGCACACTTCTAATAACACTGTACGTTGGATTACTATTACTTTTTCTTAGTATACTAGTGCCAACCATACACATTAATATGTGTATTATATTATATATATATATATATATATATATATATTACCTTAAAGATTTTTTTAAATTTTTATTAGTGTGTTAGAAGCATTAATTAAAATGTAATAATATATTTTTGAAGGCGAAATAATGCAAATTTATGTTTAAAAACATATTTATTTAATTTTTTTTTTTTTTTTCCCTTAATATTTTCGGGCTATGCCCATCTACAGAGAGTTGAAAAACTTTCATCTGTGTTTGTTAAACTCAACTGTGATGTTAATCCGTTGAATTGTTTAATGTTAATTCAAACGCTCGGCAAAGATTGTAAAGTTCCGCTCGGCAAAGATCGTAAACTCCGTTAGATCCCGTGTTGCGTCTTGTTAAGGGAAAAAAAAAAAAAAAAATTAAATAAATATGTTTTAAACATAAATTGCATTATTTCGCCTTCAAAACTATATTATTATATATATTACCGTAAAGATTTTCTGTAAAAAGAGTTTGACTAGGAATAAATTGCTAACAAAAGAAAACAATAGAAAGAGAAGCCTTATTAGTTCCAGTTAAAGAAGACAATCCTATGTATAAAAATTACAAAACTACTAAAGACTTACAATCAACCCTTCCTCATTACCATGATTAAAAAAATAATATATATATATAACCGTAAAGATTTTCCTGTAAAAAGAGTTTTAGCTTGGAAGTTCGACTGGGTTAACAAAAGGAGACAATAGGAAGAGAAGCCTTATTAGTTCCCAGTTAGAGAAGACAATCCTGTGAATCAAATAAAACTACAAAAACAACTAAGACTTAGAATTGGTGAAAGGCAATCTTCTTTTCTTTTATCCGACTACAAATGAAAGTGAATACATATTAATAGATTGACACGTTCCAAGGTTAAGTCGAACGGAGAAACCTATTTTCTTTTCAGGGGGGAGATACAACCTAGTTCACACGGATACCAAAAAGAAGTGGCTGTCGTATCCAACGTTGGTCAAAAGCCAGTTGACAAATATCTGCAGGGTAGGGCGGAATCCCTACGGTGTAGTGGCTAACACGCTTAATAGTGATGTCGTAGTAAGCAAATGCAAAAGATACCGTATCCCTAATTTCATCTCATTTCTTTTCTCAGGAACACCGTTTAGTAGTAAGATTGGGGGTACTTACTACTTACTACTGAGGGGACGGGTTAGCTCAGTCGGTAGAGCGTTCGGCTAGAAACCACAAGGTTCCTAGTTCGATCCAGTCCTCGCCAACTAAGCATATGAGTAGCCTAGGGATCTGTGCGGTAAAGTAAGGAGCTGATGGTAGGTGTGACGCTCCACCTCAGACGCAAAAACAATCTCCTTGGTCTAGCGCTATTGAAAAGGGGATAGACACCCTCACTGACTGGCTTATACCGACTTTAGACCGCCCCGTCGACTTACTTTTTACTTACTACTCGCATAAATCCCCAAATGGGTTAAAAGGGGTCCTTAGCCTTGGTCGGCAACCCATCTAAGTCAAGGAAAAGTCCGACACAAAACCTCTGCTGCCTTTCAAGGAAAGGCTAGGGGAGTAAACCTCGAAACAAATCAGGAGCCCTAAGGTGGTGAGATGCTGAAATAAATTCAGTGCTACCCATTAACTCCTGTGACACTATCGTTGCCAAACTGCATTGGCTCCTTATCTTTCCTTTGGATCACAGCGCAGTGTAGAGAGGGGGGATTTGCTGAATGGGTAACAGCATATCCTCCATATCAACCCGCCCAAGCTATGTAGGTAAAAAAAAAAATATTTTTGGACACTACTCCATTATCTTTCACAGATGGAGAATGCCACCAACCATATATATATATATATATATTATATAAGAGATTTATCCAAAAACTTTGGTAGTAAGGGATGATTCTATATGTGATTTCAAGATCCACTGTACTAATATTGATGATCCAGTATGTATAAATACAGTGAATCATTAAATCACTAAGAGAGCTCAATGTAAAATAACCTTTTAGATTATATACAGAGCATAATATTATCAATAAAGGAAGGAAGAACTCAATACAGTAATCCCATAATAAATTTATTTCGACAAAAATGGGGGCCCATATAAATCTAGTTGATTTTAAACCGGCTCCCCAAATTTTTGCCTCATCAGATGGGTCTAAAAGGGTTTTTGTAATTTGCTTGGAAGACTCAAGACAGAACAAATTGAACAACTGCTAGGACAACTTCAGTTCAAGTATTCTTCTGATGATGGGATTTTTCATCCCGAATATTAAGAATAAAGTGACAGGTTAACAAACAACATCATAGTTACCTTCTTTTTTCTTTACACTTGCATTGTGACAGTCTTCAAAACCAACCAACAAACCATATATATATATATATATATATATATATATATATATTATAATAATGATTTGAAGGCAATTACAATGCGTATAAAAAATAACAACAAAAAGATGTTATTTTTGTCTTATCGATTTCAAAGAAACTTTATCTTCAGAGACGAATATCAGAAATGTATATTATATATATATATATTATATATATATATATATATATATATATGTTCTCAGCAGTAACATGTTGAAAAGGTGACATTTTTGCAAGTAGATAAATAACATTGGGGTAATACAATTGTTGTGATATTAATAAATATAATTATCCGGTGTATACTGTTGGTTTGGACAACAGCAACTGGCTAAGCACAACTCCACTAGTGCGAAAATAGCTGGTACTTATGGGCAACAGCTTATCCTCCATATGAACCTGCCCAGGCTATGTAGTTCAAGTTTAAAAAAAAAACAAAAAACTTTGACACTACTCCATCGTCTCTCATAGACGTTGCCAAACCGCATTGGTTCCTTACCTTTTCTTTGGGTCATAGCGCAGTTGGGAGAGGGGGGATATGCTGCATGGGCAAACAGCTTATCCTCCATGCAAACCCACCCAGGCTTTTAGTTCAAAGAAAAAAATTGACAGTGCTCCATCGTCTCTCGTAGACGGAAGACTGCCAACCAACTATATTAAGGTTTCCTTCTTTTTTTTTTTTTTTTTTTTTTTTTTTTTTTTTGTCCATACTTGCCAACACTCTGTGGTAACTGCTGACTTGGCTTTATGGTGTGAGACGCCATTTTAGTTTTCTTGTCAAACATTGGGAAATCAGCTCGAGGACAAATGAGTGTGTCAAAACATTTTGTCAATTGTGCTTTTTATTGCTCTTACTTATTATATTAAGGTTTCCTTCTTTTATTTCTTTTTGTAATACTTGCCAACACTCTGTGGTTACTGCTAGTTGGCTTGATAAAGAATTATCATTCATTGGCTTTATTTGAGGAAAAAAAAAAAAGAATGAGAAGTAATTATTTGATTACAGATTAGAAAAGAAAATGATCTACAAATCCTCCACCCACAGAGCCACCCACGGGGTTGCAGATAACCTCTTTTGGCAATATTTGCAAGCCATCTTGCTGCAGTAGCAGCAGCAGTAGCAAGTCTGGTTGCCATAGCTACCAAATTGGCCAATCATTGCACAGAAGATTGTAGACCAAATCCAAAAGAGTGCAGTGTCTGCATTCCTCTTGTTCAAAACAAAACAAAAAACAGATGCACTTTAAAATAGTCTAAATTGCAATGATTGTAACTCTGCAAACAGACGAGAAGTATTAGTGGCTCATTCCAATTGTTGGAATTGAAATACCAAAAGACTGCCAGACAAGATGTAGACATGACCATATATGATGACAAATAAAATCCATTTATCACTCCGGGTCAGGGTGAACCTGGAGTAATGGTGATGAAAGGCTACTACCCACAGATACAGACCGCCCTGTCAGCTGGGGCGTTAAAATACACTGACTGCACCTCTGCAGTGGCGACTCGTAATGCTTAAGGATAGAACCCAGGTGAATGAACAGTCCATGACTTGTAGTTGTTAATCTCCACTGTGGCCCTTTCTTGTGCTAGACGGGCTATAGCAGAGGCCTCACTCCAATCAATCGGCTGGTCATGTCAGCCCTAGCACCTATATGATTGCCCCAACCCTATTGCCTTTATGCAAGCCCCAACCCTTCTTATCATATGGGTGCTTAGAAGGCGTGGCTGAGGGTTAATAATGGTCCTTGGAAATGACGTTAAAACTCTATCTTGATGGTGGAGGTTCCAGTTTTGGGAGGTTTGGAATGTGGAGCACCCCTTCATCACCATTGCTCCCTGGTCCTCATTTCAAGTATTATTTGTTATTATTTTGGACAAATATCAAGCCTTCATCTCAAAATTTCAGAGAAATAGTGTTAGATAACAATAAAGATGAGGACAATTGTTTCCAAATAATACAAATAATACTTGATGAGGACCAGGGAGCAATGGTGATGAAGGGGTGCTCCCACATTTCCCCCAAACCTCCAAAACTGGAACCTCACCATCAGATAGAGTTTAACGTCATTCCCAGGACATGTAGACCCTCAGCCACCGCCTTCTAGCACCCATATGATAAGAAGGGTTGGGGCTTGCAATAAGGGCAATAGGGTTGGGGCAATCATATAGGTGCTAGGGCTTGACATGACCAGCCGATTGATTGGAGTGAGCCTCTGCTATAGCCCGTCTAGCACAAGAAAGGGCCAAAGTGGAGTATTACAACTACAAGTCATGGACTGTTCATTCACCTGGGTTCTATCCTTAAGCATTACGAGTCGCCACTGCAGAGGTGCAGTCAGTGTATTTTAACGCCCCAGCTGACAGGGCGGTCTGTATCTGTGGGTAGTAGCCCTTCATCACCATTACTCCCAGGTTCACCCTGACCCGGAGTGATAAATGGATTTTTATTTGTCATCATATATGGTCATGTCTACATCTTTGTCTGGCAGTCTTTTGGTATTTCAATTCCAACAATTGGAATGAGCCACTAATACTTCTCGTCTGTTTGCAGAGTTACAATCATTGCAATTTAGACTATTTTAAAGTGCATCTGTTTTTGTTTTGTTTTGAAACAAGAGGAATGCAGACACTGCACTCTTTTGGATTTGGTCTACAATCTTCTGTGCAATGATTGGCCAATTGGTAGCTTATGGCAACCAGACTTGCTACTGCTGCTGCTACTGCAGCAAGATGGCTTGCAAATATTGCCAAAAGAGGGTTATCTGCAACCCCGTGGGTTGGCTCTGTGGGTGGAGGATTTGTAGATCATTTTCTTTTTATCTGTAATCAAAAATAATTACTTCTCATTCTTTTTTTTTTCCTCAAATAAAGCCAATGATGATAATTCTTTATCAAGCCAACTAGCAGTAACCACAGAGTGTTGGCAAGTATTGACAAAAAGAAATAAAAGAAGGAACCTTAATATAATAAGTAAGAGCAATAAAAAGCACAATGACAAAATTTTTTGACACTCATTTGTCCTCCGAGCTGATTTCCCACATGTTTGACAAGAAAAACTAAAAAATGGCGTCTCACACCATAAAGCCAAGTCAGCAGTTACCACAGAGTGTTGGCAAGTATGGACAAAAAAAAAAAAAAAAAAAAAAAAAAAAAAAAAAGAAGGAACCTTAATATAGTTGGTTGGCAGTCTTCCGTCTACGAGAGACGATGGAGCACTGTCAAATTTTTTTTTCTTTGAACTACAAAGCCTGGGTGGGTTTGCATGGAGGATAAGCTGTTGCCCATGCAGCATATCCCCCCTCTCCAACTGCCGCTATGACCCAAAGAAAAGGTAAGGAACCAATGCGGTTTGGCAACGTCTATGAGAGACGATGGAGTAGTGTCAAAGTTTTTTGTTTTTTTAAACTTGAACTACATAGCCTGGGCAGGTTCATATGGAGGATAAGCTGTTGCCCATAAGTACCAGCTATTTTCGGCACTAGTGGAGTTGTGCTTAGCCAGTTGCTGTTGTCCAAACCAACAGTATACACCGGATAATTATATTTATTAATATCACAACAATTGTATTACCCCAATGTTATTTATCTACTTGCAAAAAATGTCACCTTTTCAACATGTTACTGCTGAGAACATATATATAATATATATATATATATATATATATATATAATATATATACATTTCTGATATTCGTCTCTGAAGATAAAGTTTCTTTGAAATCGATAAGACAAAAAATAACATCTTTTTTGTTGTTATTTTTTTATACGCATTGTAATTGCCTTCAAATCATTATTATATATATATATATTATATATTATATATATATATATATATATGGTTTGTTGGTTGGTTTTGAAGACTGTCACAATGCAAGTGTAAAGAAAAAAGAAGGTAACTATGATGTTGTTTGTTAACCTGTCACTTTATTCTTAATATTTCGGGATGAAAAATCCCATCATCAGAAGAATACTTGAACTGAAGTTGTCCTAGCAGTTGTTCAATTTGTTCTGTCTTGAGTCTTCCAAGCAAATTACAAAACCCTTTTAGACCCATCTGATGAGGCAAAAATTTGGGGAGCCGGTTTAAATCAACTTAGATTTATATGGGCCCCAATTTTTGTCGAAATAAATTTATTATGGGATTACTGTATTGAGTTCTTCCTTCCTTTATTGATAAATATTGCTCTGTATATAATCTAAAAGGTTATTTTACATTGAGCTCTCTTTAGTGATTTAATGATTCACTGTATTTATACATACTGGATCATCAATATTAGTACAGTGGATCTTGAAATCACATATAGAATCATCCCTTACTACCAAGTTTTGGATAAATCTCTTATATATATATATATATATATATATGGTTGGTTGGCATTCTTCCATCTGTGAAAGATAATGGAGTAGTGTCCAAAAATATTTTTTTTTTTACCTACATAGCTTGGGCGGGTTGATATGGAGGATATGCTGTTACCCATTCAGCAAATCCCCCCTCTCTACACTGCCGCTGTGATCCAAAGGAAAGATAAGGAGCCAATGCAGTTTGGCAACGATAGTGTCACAGGAGTTAATGGGTAGCACTGAATTTATTTCAGCATCTCACCACCTTAGGGCTCCTGATTTGTTTTCGAGGTTTACTCCCCTAGCCTTTCCTTGAAAGGCAGCAGAGGTTTTGTGTCGGACTTTTCCTTGACTTAGATGGGTTGCCGACCAAGGCTAAGGACCCCCTTTTAACCCATTTGGGGATTTATGCGAGTAGTAAGTAAAAAGTAAAGTCGACGGGGCGGTCTAAAGTCGGTATAAGCCAGTCAGTGAGGGTGTCTATCCCCTTTTCAATAGCGCTAGACCAAGGAGATTGTTTTTTGCGTCTGAGGTGGAGCGTCACACCTACCATCAGCTCCTTACTTTACCGCACAGATCCCTAGGCTACTCATATGCTTAGTTGGCGAGGACTGGTATCGAACTAGGAACCTTGTGGTTTCTAGCCGAACGCTCTACCGACTGAGCTAACCCGTCCCCTCAGTAGTAAGTAGTAAGTACCCCAATCTTACTACTAACGGTGTTCCTGAGAAAAGAAATGAGATGAAATTAGGGATACGGTATCTTTTGCATTTGCTTACTACGACATCACTATTAAGCGTGTTAGCCACTACACCGTAGGGATTCCCGCCCTACCCTGCAGATATTTGTCAACTGGCTTTTGACCAACGTTGGATACGACAGCCACTTCTTTTTGTATCCCGTGTGAACTAGGTTGTATCTCCCCCCTGAAAAGAAAATAGGTTTCTCCGTTCGACTTAACCTTGGAACGTGTCAATCTATTAATATGTATTCACTTTCATTTGTAGTCGGATAAAAGAATAAGAAGATTGCCTTTCACCAATTCTAAGTCTTTAGTTGTTTTGTAGTTTTATTTGATTCACAGGATTGTCTTCTCTAACTGGGAACTAATAAGGCTTCTCTTCCTATTGTCTCCTTTTGTTAACCCAGTCGAACTTCCAAGCTAAAACTCTTTTTACAGGAAATCTTTACGGTTATATATATATATATTTTTTAATCATGGTAATGAGGAAGGGTTGATTGTAAGTCTTTAGTAGTTTTGTAATTTTTATACATAGGATTGTCTTCTTTAACTGGGAACTAATAAGGCTTCTCTTTCTATTGTTTTCTTTTGTTAGCAATTTATTCCTAGTCAAACTCTTTTTACAGGAAATCTTACGGTAATATATATAATAATATAGTTTTGAAGGCGAAATAATGCAAATTTATGTTTAAAAACATATTTATTTAATTTTTTTTTTTTTTCCCTTAACAAGACGCAACACGGGATCTAACGGAGTTTTACGATCTTTGCCGAGCGGAACTTTACAATCTTTGCCGAGCGTTTGAATTAACATTAAAACATTCAACGGATTAACATCACAGTTGAGTTTAACAAACACAGATGAAAGTTTTTCAACTCTCTGTAGATGGGCATAGCCCGAAAATATTAAGGGAAAAAAAAAAAAAAATTAAATAAATATGTTTTTAAACATAAATTTGCATTATTTCGCCTTCAAAAATATATTATTACATTTTAATTAATGCTTCTAACACACTATAAAAATTTAAAAAAATCTTTAAGGTAATATATATATAATATATATATATATAATATATATATATATACACATATTAATGTGTATGGTTGGCACTAGTATACTAGAAAAAGTAATAGTAATCCAACGTACAGTGTTATTAGAAGTGTGCTCAATATCTGTGAGAGAGCGTTGATAGTTGAATGAAGTGACAAATAAAAGTTTTAGCTTTTATTCATTTATTAGGGAATGATATTACTACCAATGGTTTCCTGCTAAAAGCATTCATCAGGTAAACGAAATATTTTTTTTTAAAAATGACAGAAATGGTGTAAATGGTCGAATGTGTTATAGTTTGATGTTATTCCCAGGACATGAAGATCCTCAGCCACCGCCTTCTAGCACCCACATGATAAAAAGGGGTTGGGGCTTGCCATAAGGGCAAGGTATTTGCCTCTCATCCCACTCATGAGGGTGTGACACAAAGACATTTTTATGTGGGCCCACCAACAAGCTGAAGCTCATGGGTGGTAGGCACAAAAAATATGTCAATCCCGTCGGTATTCCCCCTCGAGGGGGGGGGGGCGAGGGCGCTGGGCAATAAACCCAGCCCTGCCTCTTTAAATCAAGGGGGCAGGTATTGCCTGGGGGGAAAGCCCCTAGGATTTATGCTGTTAATTTTATTGCCAAGCCACTCCTGAGGCCG
Organism: Doryteuthis pealeii; assembly: GCA_023376005.1. NCBI lineage: Eukaryota > Metazoa > Mollusca > Cephalopoda > Myopsida > Loliginidae > Doryteuthis > Doryteuthis pealeii. Next base: position 6,884,799 of record CM042178.1, read on the forward strand.
AAGCATTCTCGAGCAGGCCTTTGACGGCTTGGCAATAGAGTCAGGACAATCATATAGGTGCTAGGGCTTGACATGACCAGCTGATTGACCAATTGTAAGTCTTTAGTAGTTTTGTAATTTTTATACACAGGATTGTCTTCTTCAACTGTGAACTAATTAGGTTCTTTTTCTATTGTTTTCTTTTGTTAGCACTGGAGGGGGGCAGATAGAAAGACAAAAGGAATGACTGATAGAAAGAAGAGAGGGGGCAGATAGAGAGACAGAGAGAGACAGACAGAAATGCATATAGAGACAGAGAAAAGGAATGATTGAGAGAGAGAGACAGACAGAGGGAGGGAGAGAGATTAACACGGAGTCAGAGATAGACTTCTAAATTCAAACAGAGAGAGAGGGGGAAGGATTGACAATGAGAGAGAGAAAGAAAAAGAATGAATGATAGAGAGAGAGAGGGGGGGAAGATAGATAGAAAGACAGAAAGAGGGTGGGAGAGAGAGTAACAGTGAGTCGAAGATAGTCTCAAATCCAAACAAGATACCAAGAGAATATATATATATATATATATAATATATATATATACACACGCACAGAGGGGGGAGATAGATAGATAGAAAAAGACAGAGAGCAAGAGAGATTAATACTGAGTCGGAGATAGACTTCTATTAATCCAAACAAGATACTGAGGGAGAGAGAGAGAGAGAGAAATGAATGAGAGAGAGAGAAAAAACAGAAAAAGGACTGACAGATATGACAAAGACAGACTGACACAGAAAAAAAAAAAAAAAGACTGTCAGAAAAACCTGATAACCAATATTTTAAAGCACACCCTCCCCCTCCCCCCAAGTCAAATCTAGTCGATGACCCTAACGATATTCTTCTTGGTAAAACTGGTGCCTGGGAAATAAACAGAACCATTCTGAGATAAAACAAACACAAGAACTTATTCCAGCTCTTGTGATTGGTTTATTAAGAAATCTGCAGAGATATCTTGACATTGCTGCTACTTCTACTGCTTCCCTTGACCAATGAGGGGTGGGGGTGGGTGTTCAATGCGAAATGCCAATGAATAATAAAACTTGAGGGTATCAGGTTCTTTGACAATAAAAGTCATAACATGAAGATTTGTTTCCATTGATACAAATCAGACTCACTTTCTAGAGAGTTCCACAACTGCTTAAGTAGACAGTCCAGTGGTTAGAACTCTGGGCTGGGATATTTAAAGGTCTTGGTTGGTTTGTTGGTTGGATATTACAACATGTCAACCCTTTTTCTCTGAATTTTTTAGATAAAGCTTGATAATTAGTATTATTTGGATTATTCAGACTATTGTCCTCATCTTTATTGTTATCTACACTATTTCTCTTAATTTTTGAGATGAGGCTTGATAATTAGTATTATTTGTATTATTCAGACTATTGTCCTCATCTTTATTGTTATCTACACTATTTCTGTGAATTTTTTAGATGAGGCTTGATAATTAGTATTATTTGTATTATTCAGACTATTGTCCTCATCTTTATTATTATCTGCACTATTTCTCTGAATTTTTGAGATGAGGCTTGATAATTAGTATTATTTGTATTATTCAGACTATTGTCCTCATCTTTATTGTTTCTACACTATTTCTGTGAATTTTTTTAGATGAGGCTTGATAATTTGGATTATTTGGATTATTCAGACTATTGTCCTCATCTTTATTGTTATCTACACTATTTCTCTGAATTTTTGAGATGAGGCTTGATAATTAGTATTACTTGGATTATTAAGACTATTGTCGTATCTAAAAATAAGTAAGTTCAATAATCATCTTAAATCAAACATTTTCCGAGGGGGCCGGGTTAGCTCAGTCGGTAGAGTGTTTTGGCTAGGAATCACAAGGTTCCTTGTTCGATACCGGTCCCCGCCAACTCAGCGTATGAGTAGCACAGGGATCTGTGCGGTAAAGTAAGGAGCTGATGGTAGGTGTGGCGCTCCACCTCAGATGCTAAAACAATCTCCTTGGTCTAGTGCTATTGAAAAGGGGACAGACTCCCTCGCTGACTGGCTGATACTGACTTTAGGCCGCCCCATTAGATTCAGTTATGAAAAAAACAGTGTTCCAGGTTTAGGGATAGGGTCCCCCAAAAACAATGTCACGTGATCAGTTTATGCTATTTCAAAGCAACAATCCAAAATTTATTTTAACTTTTTTTTAAGTTCAAAGTTTCCATCACAATTTGGTTCATGACTGATCCTTCAGTGAGAGAGAGAGGGGGGGAGAGGAGGGAGGGAGAGAGAGGAGGGATGGAGAGAGAGAGAGAGAAAGAAAAGAGAGAGAGAGGGAGAGGGAGAGGGAGGAGGGAGGGATCAGTCATGAGCCAAATTGTGATGGAAACTTTGAGCCTTTGAATAGAGAGAGAGAGAGAGGGGGGGGGAGAGAGAGAGGGAGAGAGAGAAAGAAAGAGAGAGAGAGAGAAGAGAGAGAGAGAGAGAAAGAAAGAGAGAGAAAGAAGAGAGAGAGAGAGAGAAGAGAGAGAGAGAGAGGAGAGAAAGAGAGAGAGAGAGAGAGAGAGAGGGAGAAAGTAAATTTAATGATAAAACTTGAATAAAAACTTTGTATGTAATTGTCAATAATTGTTCTGTATGAAATGGTATAATAATCTCCAGGACTCTTCTGGGTGTTTTACCCCTTGTGAGTTTTTCATACCAACATTAGCTGTCTTTTGACTGGAGTGAAAAGCATGTCTCCTCAGGTTATTGAGAGCAGTCAGTCAGTATACTGTTAGTTTGGACAACAGCAACTGGCTAAGCACAACTGAACTAGTGCCCAATAAAGCTGGTACTTGTGAAACTCAAGAATAGACCATTCATGTATTTGGGTGATTCCATTCCTTGAGTCCTGATTGGCTTCTTGGTTTCTATGATGTTATGAGGCTTCATAAATACTCTGGCATTCTGCAGTAGGATTGCAACAAGGTTAGATCTGTATTAAGTTACAGTTACTTGTTGCCTTGTCTTACCAATTTGACGGTAATTGGAACTTAGTATGATTATTCTACATCTCCCCTTCCTCTCACCCCATTACG
>CM042178.1:6895360-6922860 GCA_023376005.1 Doryteuthis pealeii
TTTAACGTCATTCCCAGGACATGTAGACCCTCAGCACCACCTTCTAGCACCCATATGATAAAAAGAGTTGAGGTTTGCCATAAGGGCAATAGGGTTGGGAAAATCATGTACGTGCTAGGAGGCGCGTGGTCTAATGGTTTGAATCATGGGAAATGGACTCATCGACCCAAGTTCAATTCCTGGGCAAAGCTGTTGGCTTTTCACACAGCGCTAATACCCTTGGGAAAGGTACAAATCCAATTCTCCCTCCAGTTATGGGTAAATAGCAGGGTAGACTGGGCTCATTAACCATGGCTAGGTAACCAGTCTAGGAGAAGGAAAACTCTGAATTCAAACCTGTTAAACTCCGCCTAAAAATTGACCTTGTGTCGCATCCTGCCTGTGCGGAGGGGTTGGTAAATATATATAGGTGCTAGGGCTTGACATGACCAGCTGATTGATCAGAAGAAGCCTCTCTGACCACCGTTCTAGCCCAAGTGGAGTGTTTGCATGTCATAGATTGCTCAGACACCTGAGTTCCATCCTTAAGCATCACGAGTCGCCACCCACGGCCAACAGGTGATCCCATTTGGGGAGTCTTACACCTCTGCAGATGTCCAGTCGGTGCATTCTAACGTCCCAGCCGACAGGCAATGATATATTAAATTAGAGAGACTAACAAAATTAAATAAGAACTCATATAAAAAGATTGCAGGATTTTAAATGCACAAATAACATGTTTTTTTTTTTTTTGGCAAATCTAACTCAGATTTTCACAGACATCGTTATAAAATAAAGATTTATTCAATGTATTAATGATTCCGACAATAAAAGTCATAGTTGGGGTATCATCCAGACAGCAAGGGAGTCTATCCTCTTTTCACTAGCCTTAGACCAAGGTGATTGTTTTGACATCTGAGGTGGAGCGACACACCTACCATCAGCTCCTCACTTTTGAGAGGCAAACATTATTTCAGTGAGGAGGAAGTGAAATCTGTTAGTGAAGAAGTGGCCCAAAGAACAGTCAACAGAATTTTACGGGACAGAGATACATGCTCTCATTCGAAGGTGGAACATTGCTATTGAGAGAAACGGTGACTATGTGGAGAAGTAGGGATGTGATCCACAGAGGACTAGCTTCATTTTGATGTATGATACATGTTCCTGTGTTGGTAATTATACCTGTCCTAAAAAAATGGCATTACTTTTTGACATGCCCTTGTATGTTTCATTGATGACGACCTTTGTAAAAAGATGAAAAGAAACTCGATCGATTGATTTATACAGTTACCCTAATACTCGCCATTCGGATCAATAAAAAAAGAATTGATTCCTATTAATAAACAGAGTTACTAATTAATTAATTATTGGATATTGCTAAAACAAGTTCTTTGCTGAAAATTTTCCAAATAAAATATAGGTTAGTAGGAGTTTAGGCCACCACATGCCTGCCTCCAGTCAAAGACTCCAGTTGCAAAGCTTCCAGGCCTCTACTTGGTATAGCCTTGTATTGAGTGCATTTTCTGTCCCAAGTATTATTAGAAATGAATAATTCATCATGGACTTCAACTTAGTTGGAATTTAGGCCACCACATGCCCGCCTCCAGTCAAAGACTCCAGTTGCAAGGCTTCCATGCCTCTACTAGGTATAGCCTTGAGTGCATTTTCTGTCCCATCTATTTATAGAAATTGGTAATTTATCATGAAGGATTTCAATTTAGTAGGAATTTAGGCCACCAAATGCCTGCCTCCAGTCAAAGACTCCAGTTGCAAGGCTTCCAGGCCTCTATTTGGTATAGCCTTGTATTGAGTAAAATTTCTGTCCCAAGTATTATTAGAAATGAATAATTCATCATGGACTTCAACTTAGTTGGAATTTAGGCCACCACATGCCCCCCTCCAGTCAAAGACTCCAGTTGCAAGGCTTCCATGCCTCTACTAGGTATAGCCTTGAGTGCATTTTCTGTCCCATCTATTTATAGAAATTGGTAATTTATCATGAAGGATTTCAATTTAGTAGGAATTTAGGCCACCAAATGCCTGCCTCCAGTCAAAGACTCCAGTTGCAAGGCTTCCAGGCCTCTATTTGGTATAGCCTTGTATTGAGTAAAATTTCTGTCCCAAGTATTATTAGAAAATGAATAATTCATCATGGACTTCAACTTAGTTGGAATTTAGGCCACCACATGCCCGCCTCCAGTCAAAGACTCCAGTTGCAAGGCTTCCATGCCTCTACTAGGTATAGCCTTGAGTGCATTTTCTGTCCCATCTATTTATAGAAATTGGTAATTTATCATGAAGGATTTCAATTTAGTAGGAATTTAGGCCACCAAAATGCCTGCCTCCAGTCAAAGACTCCAGTTGCAAGGCTTCCAGGCCTCTATTTGGTATAGCCTTGTATTGAGTAAAATTTCTGTCCCAAGTATTATTAGAAATGAATAATTCATCATGGACTTCAACTTAGTTGGAATTTAGGCCACCACATGCCCGCCTCCAGTCAAAGACTCCAGTTGCAAGGCTTCCATGCCTCTACTAGGTATAGCCTTGAGTGCATTTTCTGTCCCATCTATTTATAGAAATTGGTAATTTATCATGAAGGATTTCAATTTAGTAGGAATTTAGGCCACCAAATGCCTGCCTCCAGTCAAAGACTCCAGTTGCAAGGCTTCCAGGCCTCTATTTGGTAATAGCCTTGTATTGAGTAAAATTTCTGTCCCAAGTATTATTAGAAATGAATAATTCATCATGGACTTCAACTTAGTTGGAATTTAGGCACCACATGCCCGCCTCCAGTCAAAGACTCCAGTTGCAAGGCTTCCATGCCTCTACTAGGTATAGCCTTGAGTGCATTTTCTGTCCCATCTATTTATAGAAATTGGTAATTTATCATGAAAGGATTTCAATTTAGTAGGAATTTAGGCCACCAAATGCCTGCCTCCAGTCAAAGACTCCAGTTGCAAGGCTTCCAGGCCTCTATTTGGTATAGCCTTGTATTGAGTAAAATTTCTGTCCCAAGTATTATTAGAAATGAATAATTCATCATGGACTTCAACTTAGTTGGAATTTAGGCCACCACATGCCCGCCTCCAGTCAAAGACTCCAGTTGCAAGGCTTCCATGCCTCTACTAGGTATAGCCTTGAGTGCATTTTTCTGTCCCATCTATTTATAGAAATTGGTAATTTATCATGAAGGATTTCAATTTAGTAGGAATTTAGGCCACCAAATGCCTGCCTCCAGTCAAAGACTCCAGTTGCAAGGCTTCCAGGCCTCTATTTGGTATAGCCTTGTATTGAGTAAAATTTCTGTCCCAAGTATTATTAGAAATGAATAATTCATCATGGACTTCAACTTAGTTGGAATTTAGGCCACCACATGCCCGCCTCCAGTCAAAGACTCCAGTTGCAAGGCTTCCATGCCTCTACTAGGTATAGCCTTGAGTGCATTTTCTGTCCCATCTATTTATAGAAATTGGTAATTTATCATGAAGGATTTCAATTTAGTAGGAATTTAGGCCACCAAATGCCTGCCTCCAGTCAAAGACTCCAGTTGCAAGGCTTCCAGGCCTCTATTTGGTATAGCCTTGTATTGAGTAAAATTTCTGTCCCAAGTATTATTAGAAATGAATAATTCATCATGGACTTCAACTTAGTTGGAATTTAGGCCACCACATGCCCGCCTCCAGTCAAAGACTCCAGTTGGCAAGCTCTCNAGCAAGGGTTGGAGCTTAAAATCCGAACAGTATGAGGTAAGGAAAAAAGGAAAGTGCGACAAAAAATTTAATGCACTCAAACAAGTAGAAGTTCCACTTTTAACTGATGAAGCTTCTCACGTAAAGCGGAACAAAATATTTCTCTCCTAACTTCTACTTGTTCTGTGTCATTAATTTTTTGTCCACCTTTTCCTTTACCTTACCTCATATATAATATTATAATGTGTGTGTGTGTATATATTTGAGCAGCATTCTTTCATTTATACATGCAGAATTAAAACAAAAAGGAACGTCTTCCTTCCGGAGACGTTCCTTTTGTTTAATTCTGCATGTATAAATGAAAGAAGCTGCTCAAATATATACACACAAACACCATTATATATATATATGAGGTAAGGTAAAAGGAAAAGTGGACAAAAAAATAATGACACAAACAAGTAGAAGTAGGAGAGAAATATTTTGTTCCGCTTACGTGAGGAACTTCATCAGTTAAAAGTGGACTTCTACTTGTTTGAGTCATTATTTTTTGTCCACTTTTCCTTTTTCCTTACCTCATACTGTCGGATTTTACTCCAACCCTCCTATCTTCATATATATATATAGAAGCAAATACACAAGCGATGTGTTTTGATATGGCTTTTTTAGCCGACAATTTTTGGAAAATATGTGCTTAATACCTTATTCAAATGTAAGGCTAAACAAATCGAGAAAAATCAATCTCTGTATGTACATTTCGGCCTATTAGGCCTCATCAGCAGAGCTATAGATAGGAAGACCGCCTTGTGCGTGGCTCGGACCCTGACTGTCAAGATGACCTGCGAGGACCGTAACCCCTACACCAACCGGACTTTCTTAGATTTTTTCGTTTTGTTTAGAAGTAGGTTTTTATTCCTCTTCTAGTGACTTTTACCATTTAATCTACCATCCCCTCTGCACAAAAAGGATGTGACACAAGGTCAATGACGTTTCCTCGAGTGATAATCAATTACAAAGAGCATAAGAATGTTTCGTAGAATCAATTTTTATCATTTTGGGACTTTTTTTATTTATTATTTTATTTTAGTTTGTATTTACGTCTGATACTATTCAACAGATATTTCTATTATTGAATTAAAAGTGTGTTGTGTTGGGGAGAATGAGGAAGTAATATGGTTAGACTTTATATCAGGAGAAGAGATAACCTTTGACAAGAAGATAACAAACAAAATAGACGCTTTATTCAAATATGGGAAATAAATCATTTACCAAGAAGAAGAAGACACACAAAATGATTGGTTAGCTGGTTGGATTTTATACCTTGTTCAGTTATTTTATGCCAAAGACATTTTGTTTTATTCATTCTTGTTGGGTATTCAATTTTTTAGGGTTGGTTGGATTTTATGGTATGTCAACCCTTGTTGGGTTATTTTATGCCAAAGACATTTGTTTTATTCATTCTTGTTGGGTATTCAATTTTTTAGGGTTGGTTGGATTTTATGGTATGTCAACCCTTGTTGGGTTATTTTCATGCCAAAGACATTTTGTTTATTCATTCTTGTTGGGTATTCAATTTTTAGGGTTGGTTGGATTTTATGTATGTCAACCCTTGTTGGGTTATTTTATGCAAAGACATTTTGTTTTATTCATTCTTGTTGCGTATTCAATTTTTTAGGGTTGGTTGGATTTTATGGTATGTCAACCCTTGTTGGTTATTTCATGCCAAAGATCTTTTGTTTTATTCATTTCTTGTTGGGTATTCAATTTTTTTTAGGGTTGTTGGATTTTATGGTATGTCAACCCTTGTTGGGTTATTTTCATGCCAAAGATCTTTTGTTTTATTCATTCTTGTTGGGTATTCAATTTTTTAGGGTTGGTTGGATTTTATGGTATTGTCAACCCTTGTTGGGTTATTTCATGCCAAAGATCTTTTGTTTTATTCATTCTTGTTGGGTTATTCAATTTTTAGGGTTGGTTGGATTTTATGGTATGTCAACCCTTGTTGGGTTTATTTCATGCCAAAGATCTTTTGTTTTATTCATCTTGTTGGGTATTCAATTTTTAGGTTGGTTGGATTTTTTATGGTATGTCAACCCTTTTGGGTTATTTCATGCCAAAGATCTTTTGTTTTATTCATTCTTGTTGTGGTAGGTTTCAATTTTTTAGGGTTGGTTGGATTTTATGGTATGTCAACCCTTGTTGGGTTATTTTATGCACAAGACATTTTGTTTTATTCATTCTTGTTGGATATTCAATTTTTTTAGGGTTGGTTGGATTTTATGGTATGTCACCCTTGTTGGGTTATTTTATGCCAAAGACATTTTGTTTTATTCATTCTTGTTGGATATTTCAATTTTTTAGGGTTGGTTGGATTTTATGGTATGTCAATTCTTGTTGGGTTATTTCATGCCAAAGATCTTTTGTTTTATTCATTCTTGTTGGGTATTCAATTTTTTAGGGTTGGTTGGATTTTATGGTATGTCAATTCTTGTTGGGTATTTTCATGCCAAAGATCTTTTTGTTTTATTCATTCTTGTTGGGTATTCAATTTTTTAGGGTTGGTTGGATTTTATGGGTATGTCAACTCTTGTTGGGTTATTTTTATGCCAAAGATGTTTTGTTATTCATTCTTGAGTATTCAATTTAAAAAAAAAAAATTTCTTAAGCGGAGTTTAAACAGGTTTGGATTCAGAGTTTTTCTTTCTCCTAGACTGGTTGCCTAACCAAGGTTAAAGAGAAAGAAAAACGAATTGTTGATTCGTTGGATTTATCGCATATCAACCCTTGTTGGGTTATTTTATGCCAAAGATGTTTTTATTTTATCTTCTTGTTGAGTATTCAATTTTTTTTAAGACTCAATTCTTTTTAAAAAACATTTCTTAAGCGGAGTTTAACAGGTTTGAAAATCAGTGTTTTCCTTTTCTTAGACTGGTTGCCTAACCAAGGTTAAAGAGCCTATGACTCGCATTTGAGAGTATGTTATATTTACAAACTTCAGTGCTACACAGCAACTTCTGCAACACTGCTGTTGCCAAACTGCATTGGTCTCTTACCTTTCCTTTGGACCAAAGTGGCAGTGTGGAGAGGGGGGGTCTGCTGCTTGGGCAACAGCACATCCTCCATATCAACTCACCTAGGCTACGTTGTTAAAAAAAAAAAAAAAAAAAATGGACACTACTCCATCGTCTTTTACAGACGGAAGAATGCCAACCATATATATATATATCTTATTATAATGGAGATTTTGTGTTTTTCTGTATGTAACCGAAACTATATTACTACTCAAGTCACAATTCTCTTAATTATTTACGTCAAATTCTCCATGATTTCATTCTTTTAAACCTTCAGTTATTAATAAAAATTGTTTTACATTATTAATACTGTTGATCATATCTACGTACTAATAACATGCAATTGTATTTATATATACAACAAAATAGCGGTTTACAGTTTGAACAAGAAGGTTAATTTGCATATTGATATTTAAAATTTTATTTTAATAAATATGTGCTTGGTATTATTGATTTCTAATTGTTTGGTTTTATCTTAAGAAATATAAACAAAAATCTTCGTTGATAAATCTTAAAAGAAATTTATTTACAAGAAGAAATAACTGTAATATTATCCTTTACTTCCTATTTTAACTAAATAGTTAAATTAGGAAAATTTACCAATGAAAGAGGGGAGTAATGGAAAATGATGGAATAGTTAGTTTCAAAGTTGTTCTATTTTTCGATTATACCCCCTCTGTTGCAGATCTTTTTATCTGCATTCTTAGTCAGTTTCATTAGCCTTTCTAATTTAATATGATATTTTATTATATCAAAACTTAAATACTTGCACCCGGAGGGTGCATATATTTGCTAGTATATATAATATAATAAGATAAATATATAAAGGTTTTACATATCTATTTATTAGGTGACAAAGGAACATTCACAACCATATTGGTTTCATGTGATGCAATCATCAGGTGAAGATGTTTCAAATGCAAGGAAAATCAAAAAAATTTCCAAAAAATTTCCAAAAAATTCAGAAAATTCAATAGACATGGGATGTGTATGATTGGATAAAATGATTTGCGTATGTATGTGGTGGTAATTTGAATGTATGAGAGTGTTTATGGACAGCATAAAGGTTGCGTACGCAGGGTAACTGGTCACACACATAATACATTGTTCTGTGAATGTGTGACATTTGATCAATGCTGACATGCGAGCGTGTATATATATGTTCTAAGCAGTAACATGTTGAAAAGGTGACATTTTTAGCAAGTAGATAAATAACATTGGGATAATACAATTGTTACGCTACTAATAAATATAATTATCCGGTGTATTTTATCATGTGTTTGTTTTGGGTGTGGTAGATGTGAATGAATGACGGGGGGGGGGTCAAGGGTTGTGCAAATAATTCATTAAGTGGGTCAGTACTGAAAATGGGGTCAAGAAGGACACAAATTCTACGTGCAATGGTCAATGTTCGGGGTGCTCAGACGGGTCTGAAAATCATCTTAATCAAGTCAACAGCGAAAAAGGTCAGGGGTACTTGGGGTGGAAGGAGGGGGTTAATTTTGAAAAAAAAAAAAAATCATCTTAAAGTCAACAGTGAACATAAAGCCAAAACACCGTCCGGGGTATTGAAGGATGGCGGGGGGGGCTCATAAAGAGGGAGGGTGGTAATTTCTAAAAAAAAAATATTGTTGTTGTAAGAGAGGAAATTGGTGAGGGTTGGAGTAATCAAATTTTGGGGTATTGATTGCAATTTAGAGAGTAATCAATAATACTATTCCAAAATGGGACCTTTTGTGTGTGTGTGGCAGGAGGGGGGTCTATTAATATCATGTTCATATTTCTGTATCTATACAATTTTGGTTGGTTGGTCAGATTTTACGTCATGTCAACCCTTCTTGGGTTATTTTATGCAGAGATGTTTTGTTTGATTCATTCTTAAAACACATTTTTTTCTATTTAACCCATAGATGGACCCTAACAGGTACTATTACTTGTAGAATAATCATACTAAGTTGCAATTGCCGTCGAATTGGTAAGACAAGGCAACAAGTAGCCATAACACAATACGAATCTAATCTTGTTAAAATCCTACTGCAGAATTCCAGAGTATTAATAACCAAGCAGCTAATCAGGACTCAGGGAATGGAATCACCAAAATTACATGAATGGACTATTCTTGAGTTCCATAAGTACCAGCTGTATTGGGCATTAGTTTAGTTGTGCTTAGCCAGTTGCTGTTGTCCAAACTGTAGAATGTATCAGCCAAAACACTGTGGTAATAACTTGACTAGCCAATTGATTGGAAGAGGGCCTCTCTGACCGCCCGTCTAGCCTAAGTAAGGACTAAAGTGGAGTGTTGTATATGGTATTTTACATTTGAAGAAGGCTGTAGAATGTATCAACCAAAACACTGTGGTAATAACAAAAGCAACAAAAAAGAATAAAGTTCTATAAAAGTTTAAAAAAATGATTAAAATAATCTTACCAGATTTGAACTTGTAATAGAAAAAACACATCACTTACCTACAAAGAAAAAAATAAGTATCATTAGTACAATATATAATGTAAGTTTTTTTTTTGCATATACACAATAGATAAGTTTTGTAACACTTATAAAAAGAAAGAAAAAAGACAACTTAATAAAAGCATAAATGTTAGGGAAGAGTTATCTCCCCTAACAAACTATTGACTCTTCACTGAAAAAAGTGTAGTATCAGACAACAACATGGCTGATTGATGAACACACAAGTTGTTGATAGTTAATTGTTTATCCAAACCCATCCTGCTGTATTCCTGGTTGGTGAGAAAATAAAAAACGAATATTGTTGTATTTTTAAAACATATTTAACTGTTTTATTATATTTTGTTATTCCTATATATATTTATAAGAACAATTTGAAGTAAAAGCGTCATCTCACCACCTGCTTGTGAAAGCGTGACGTGATCCACGCAACATTTTCCATAACACACACTGTTTAAAAACAACTTTTCACCATTATTTATTTGTATATTTGATTGTACGATACACTGGATATATTTTGTGGGGCCTCAGTGAGGAGGGGCAGTTGGTGTGCAAATAAAACCATGTGCACATTTTCTCCTGATTGGAGTTAACTTCTCGTCGGCTATTGGAATCGAAGAACACAAACCAGTACAGCTGAGAGATTTTGTGGATACGTGGATCTCTACAGGTTTCTTTTATTGTTGGTCTTCTTGACACCTACACAGTTTTTCTGTAGACATGCCTCTTTCGTTTTCATTGGCTATGGGCTACGCCTACAGATTTCTGCATCTAAATCATGTCAAATGTTCACCTGCATTTCCAGGTGCAAAAGGTCAGGTCAGGTGCAGCCTGGAAACGAAAACAGGAAGGCTGCACCTGACCCCATGCACTTCCTATTCAGCCTGGTCCTTGGGTGCACTGATCAGACAAATATTACACGAGGAGCATTCTATAGTTCGCTCGCTTTCTGGTGAGTTTCAGTTGCTTCTCAAGTAACTTTCTTCCTTATAAATAATAATAAAAAGACAACTTAACAAAAATATATGTATTTCGTGAATTCTTCTGTAGCCATGTCAGTACTACTGTATGGCTGCACCACTTTGACTTTAACAAAACATTTGGAAAAGATAGAAACTATACAAGTATACTGGGTGCAGTCTTGAAAAAAATCCTGAAAGCAGCACCTCTCAAAAAAAACCATCCAAATATGACGAACAAATTATGATGGGCACTGGTGGAGAACTAAGGATGAACTTAATGGGCACATTAGTTTTGGCTGACCAGCAAAAACTGGTAATCTGAACACTTTGCCATTTTTCATTTCACCGTAAATCTACACTGAAAATACGATTTGTTCGAATCAATACAACTGCATGTTTTAACACGAAAATATCATAAAATGTATTCTTAATTATGCTTGCACATTATTTGAAATGAACTTAATTGTTATTAAGAACATATTTTATGATATTTTCGTGTTAAAACATTGTTGTATCAATTCAAACAAATTCATATTTTCAGTGTAGATTTACAGTGAAATGAAAATGGCCGACCAAAAAAACGGCTTCCTCAAAGTGAAACAAACAAGGGGAAGTTACTCTAATTCATGTAGCTAGTGTTCCGAATACCCCAAAACTTACATACAACAGCTATGTGCAGACACTGAATGTCGTTCTGATGACTTGCCAGGAGGCGATAACCGATAGGGGTGGGTGGCAAGGGAGAGTCATGGGAATCTGTGTTGTCAGCATGACATGATGATGATGATTTAGCAGGCTTGCATTTAATTTTTTTTTGGGGGGGGGTCTGGCCTATTTACATTTTGTCATCCAAGATTCCTGCCCTAATTTACACCATGTTTTTCCTTGACGGTGTTAGGTGTAAATCAGGCCAAACTTAGATATTCTCCATGCTGTGTTTCTCAGTGTTTATCAGTAAACATATGTAGATGTTTTAAATGCCTCCCCCCATCCATATTTTTTTATTGCCAAAAGGTGAGGAACACAACTTGGAAAATATCTGAGTTTGGCCAGAATTACGCCTTACACCAGCAAGGAAAAACACAGCATAAATTAGGGCAGGAATCCTGGACAATAAAATGTAGACAGCGTAGTAGCAATACTCTAATTACCATTGAACTGGCAGATAAGGCAACAAGCAAGCTGTAACTTAATACAGTTCTTGCAATCCTGTTCGCAGCGCCATATTGAAGTCAGTTAGTCTACTGTTGGTTTGAATAACAGCAGCTAGATAAGTGTAACTGAAGCAGTGTCCAAGACAGTTGGTATTTATAGGAATCAAGAATGATCCATTCATGAATTTGGGTGATTTGGGTGATTCCATTCCTTGAGTTCTGATTGGCTGCTTGATTTGAATGATATTGTGGAGTTTTATAAATACCCTGTCATTCTGCAGTAGACTTAGCGACTATTCAGGTTTGTATTGGGTTACAACCGTTTGTTGCCATGTCTTCCCAATTCGACGGTAATTGGAACTTTGATTATTCTTCAGCAAGCCAAGTGCAAAATGGTAGAAAAAGGAAAAACATAGCATGAATTAGGAGTCCTGGATGATAAGATGTAGAAAGCATAGGAGCAATATTCCAATTACCATTGAATTGACAGACCAAGGCAACAAGTAAGCCAAGTGCAGAATGGTAGATTATTTATAGCCTACTGAGACCAAGCAGCCAATCAGGATTCAAGGAATGGAATCACCCAAATGCGTACATGGAATAAGGAAAATACTAACTGCTTTGTGCACCAGTTGTGCTCAGTTGTTGTTCAATCTAATTCACTTCAACAGACAGAACTTTGTTTTTTTTTTTTTTTTACTTGATTGTTTTTCTCTTTAGAATAATTTAAAATAAAATTAATTATCATAGAAATAATCGTTTTAATAGAAAAAAGAAATTAATAAAATACTTTAAAACAAAATGGGAAAGAAAATTATGTTTCTTTTCTGTAATGCGTAAAATTTTTATGAAAATCTGTCGAAAAAAAAAAAAAAAAAAGGGAATCCACTTTCACCAATACACCGCCCAACCCCATCCCCCACCTGTGGTATTTGAAATTATAGAAAAGCCACTTAGATTCAAAACTTGGTGACTTGAAAATTAATATGAAGACTAACAGCTGACATGAACGGTCAAAATATTTCTTTATTTTTTTCTTCTTTTCCTTCCTTTTTTTCTTTTTTTTTCCTTCTTTTTTTCTTTTCTTTTTTCTTCTCTTTATTTTTTCCTTCTTTTCATTTCTTCTCTTTATTTTTCCTTCTCTATTTTTTTCTTCTCTTTATTTTTTTTCTTCTCTTATTTTTTCTTCTTTTTTTTTTCCTTTCTTTATTTTTTTCTCTCTTTATTTTTCCTTCTTTTTTCTTTTTTCTTTTCTCTTTCCTTCTCTTTCCTTTTTCCTTCTTTTTTTTTTCTTCTCTTTTCCTTTTTCCTTTATTTTTTATATTTTTCCTCCATTCTTTCTTTTTCTTCTTTCTTTATTTTCACCATACTTATTTTTCTTTTTTTCTTTCCTAAGTCCTCTTATTTACCGTATTTGACGGCATATAAGACGCACCCCCATTTCAGCAGGTCAGATTAAGGAAAAAAAGTCTTTAATGTATTTAAGCATATATTATTTAAAACAGTCTAGCTGTGCATTACACAAACAGAAACATAGCTGTATAAAAGCGATTTGACAGTACAGGTAAGCAATAAGCATACACAAGACATCTCAATAGCAGAAAATAATCTATTATTAATGGAGATTCGCTTCCGGTTTTTGTCTGTAACAAAAACTACGTCACATTACCCAAAATCGTCATAACATACAATAAATACACTCAAAATTTGAACATGCAGCATTAGACAGTCCTCATTGTTTTTTAAAACAAGTTTTAATAAATACATGACTGGTATCATATATCTATATATAGTTTGTTTTATTTTAATACATATTTAAAGTTTACATTTCAAATTGTTTTATTTTTTAATCCTTTAATGAATTTGATGATTTTACTTACTTAGGGTACAAACTCGCTGACATTGAATTTTTTACTCCCACCCATCAGGCAATATGTTTCAAAAATCTATTTTTACATCGCCCGGAGAGCGTTTTTTATTTTGTACTAGTAATAATAATAATGATCATAATAGTAGTTTGTTTATAAATGCAAGTCACAACATTTCAGATTGGATTGCTTTCATTTTTACAAATTCATTTTTAAAGCACTGGTAATATTACAATAATACCAGCAATAAAATAAGGATGCATAGAGTTTAGGGTAGGTAAAAGTACTGAGTGTAAGGTGGGTTAGTGAGCCTCATAGAGAAGATTAGCCTAGGCCTACAGGAGGTCTCAAACTTCACCTACAATGTATAAGATGCAGGGTAATTTTTTGAGCCAAAAATTTTGGACAAAAAGTGCGTCATATATGCCGTCAAATACGGTATTTCACACTCTCTCTCTCTGACTTTTTTTCTTTCTTTCTGTCATTCTTTCTCTCCTTTTTTCTTTTTCCTCTCTTTCTTTCACTTATTTCCTTAAGTTTTGGCTTCTTTTCTTTCTTGTTTCTTTCTTTTCTTTTTCTTTCTTTCTTCTCAGCTTCTCTTACTTTCTTATTTCACATTCTCTCTCACTTTCCTTCATTTTCTCTAATTTGTTGAACACATAATTCAAGAAATATATATATATATATATATATAATATATATATATATATAGTATCCAATATATTAACTAAGGAATATACATATACTGTATTTTCACATAAACACAAACACACACACACATATATATATAAATGTATTTGAGTTTAACTATGGAATTACATCAGCTTAGTTAGATGTAGGGTAGGGACCTGATAAAATCATTTGGAGTGAAACCATGGTTGATCCGTAACTCTTTTCCTCTACTAATATCATTATTTTATATATATATATATATATATATATATGGAAGCGCGTGGCATAATGGTTAGAGTCATGGGAAATGGACTTGTCGACCCGAGTTCAAATCCCAGACAAGGCTGTTTGCATTTCACATAGTGCTAATACCTTGGGAAAGGTATGAATCCATATATTCTCCTCCAGCTATGGGTAAAATAGTAGGGTAAACTGGGCTCTTTAACCTTGGGTAGGTAACCAGTCTAGGAGAGGGAAAACTGAATTCAAAATTCTTGAAGTCGTTGATTGGGTTTGTGGCATTCCTTGTGCACCAATTCTTTCCTATCGACTGTGCCAAAAAGTGTGGATGGTCCAACACAAGCCTTCACCACTATAAACAAATCACTTGTGGGTGTTCATTGTATGAACCCTCATGCGTCAAAATCGACAAGAGAGTCCATAATATATGGTTGGTTGGATTTGAAGGCTATCACAATGCAAGTGTAAAAAAAGATGTGAGTGTATATATATGTGTGTGTGTGTGTGTGTATATATATATTATATATATATATATATATATATATATAAGAAATAAATATATATAAGGTTTTACATATCTATTTATTATGAAAAGGAACATTCACAACCATATTGGTTTCATGCGATGCAATCATCAGGTGAAGATGTCATATTGGTTTCATGCAATGCAATCATCAGGTGAAGATGTTTCAAATGATATCTGAAACATCTTCACCTGATGATTGCATCGCATGAAACAATATGGTTGTGAATGTTCCTTTGTCACCTAATAAAAGATATGTAAAACCTTTATATATTTATCTTATTATATAAAGCTCTATTTTATATTGAGCACTCTACCAATTAATACTGCCTTTGGTACACCATTCCAGCAAAAGCTGAAACAATGACCATCTCGCACTATATATATATATATATATATATACACATACACACACACACACATATACATACAGCCATGGTGTAATGGCTATTGTTGTAGGAAACGAACTTGCTGACCTGAGCTTAAATTTGTTTGCGCTCTACTTTGCATTAATGCCTTTGGAAAAAGAATGAATCCATTTTTTTCCTCCTTCCCCCATGCTATGGAGAAAATAGTCGAGTAGACTGGGCTCATTAGCTTTGGCATGGCAACCCAACCGCTTTAAAAAATTAAAATCTTGCGTCACATCCTGCCTGTGATTGAAGGTTTGGATTAATATATCTATATACACAGGTGTAAGGATATACTGTATTTTCACTCACACACACACACACACACACATATATATATATATGGCGGCCTTTACATACATACATACAGATGTGTGTATTAAAACAGTTAAAATCCCCTTCACATTCTGTAGTTGATGATAGCCGAGCAGTTAAGCTATCTGACTGATGCTGAATCGATCGGGTTTCTATCCTGGCTGTAGGTAGCTTACAAATGTCTAGCCACACTGAAGAGACTTGATAAGTTGAAACATGGAGTTTGTGGATGACTATATATATATATTATATATATATATATACTAGACAACCCAAGTTGTGTCACCCATTGAGCTCTCGGTAGATAATTGGGATTAGGGAAAAGAGAGTTTGCTAAGTGAATTAAATCTTAAAATAAAGAGAAAAAAAATACGTCCAGAGAGTTAAAAAAAAAAAACAAAAAAAACATTAAAATCATTTTGCAAGATTTCTAAGAAAGCGAATGTTTGATCTAATTTAAATTGAAATGGATCATGAAATTTTATTAAGCTATATGGGCTTACTGCTGCTTAATCTTAACATACAAATAATGTAATGAGTGGTTAGATGTATCCCTCACAATCACTCTCCCATCTCTCTATTACACACACACAGAAACTAAGATACATAACGAGGAGATAATCAAGATATATATATAGAGAGAGAAGTGATAAACAGAATGTGAGTAAGACACGGGTCAGTTTTTGACTTAATTACAAATTACGACTAATTAGGACGAATTAAATGGAATTTTTTTCAAACATAAGTCAATCCTAAAAGCAAGGAATATTTTGATATGAATTTTGTGTTATTAAACTAAATAGGAAAAAAGGTTTAGGAGACATAGATTAATTCACTCAGCTTTAGTATAATAATAGATATATAGGTTGTTATAGTGGAATCTGATGAATCTAATGTTTTGTGTATATATATATATATATATATATATATATATATATATATATATATGTATGTATGTATGTATATGTCTATATTATATTTTTATGGAAAAATATGGGAATTACAACAAAAAATTATTTTCCCATGAATACATAATATATATATATATATATAACACATACACACACACATATATAATATATACACAAAAAATTAGATATATATAATTTAGATAAATAATACCTGTAAACGTGCTGACTCTCTCAACAATGAAAATACAGGAGAAAAGCATTTGCTCAATGCCTTGTATGTAACATGAAAGATGAGGACAACAGCCCAGAAAATCTAAATAATCCAAATTATCAAGCCTCATCTCAAAACTTCAGAGAAATTGTGTAGATAACAATAAAGATTAGATGAGGATAATAGTCCGAATAATCCAAATAATACTAATTATCAAGCCTCATCTCAAAAATTCAGAGAAATAGTGTAGATAACAATAAAGATGAGGACAATAGTCTGAATAATACAAATTATCAAGCCTCATCTCAAAAATTCAGAGAAATAGTGTAAATAACAATAAAGATGAGGACAATAGTCTGAATAATACAAATTATCAAGCCTCATCTCAAAAATTCAGAGAAATAGTGTAAATAACAATAAAGATGAGGACAATAGTCCAAATAATACAAATAATTCTAATTATCAAGCCTCATCTCAAAAATTCAGAGAAATAGTGTAGATAACAATAAAGATGAGGATAATAGTCACAATAATCCAAATAATACTTGATGAGGACCAGGGAGCAATAGTGATGGGACTCTAACAAGTACTACCATTCCGGGTCAGAGTGGACCAGGGAGCAATGGTGATGAAGGTGTGCTCCACATTCCCCAAACCTCCAAAACTGGAACCTCACCATCAGATAGAGTTTAACGTCATTCCCAGGACATGTAGACCCTCAGCCACCACCTTCTGGCACCCATATGATAAAAAGGGTTGGGGCTTGCAATAAGGGCAATAGGGTTGGGGCAATCATATAGGTGCTAGGGCTTGACATGACCAGCCGATTGATTGGAGTGAGCCTCTCCGACCGCCCGTCTAGCCCAAGAAAGGGCCAAAGTGGAGTATTACAACTACAAGTCATGGACTGTTCATTCACCTGGGTTCTATCCTTAAGCATCACAGATCGCCACCCACGGGGGGTTCTTACCCCTCTGCAGAGGTGCAGTCAGTGTATTCTAACGCCCCCAGCTGATAGGGCGGTCTGTATCTGTGGGTAGTAGCCCTTCATCACCATTACTCCCAGGTTCACCCTGACCCGGAGTGATAAATGGATTTTATTTGTCATCATATATGGTCATGTCTACATCTTGTCTGGCAGTCTTTTGGTATTTCAATTCCAACAATTGGAATGAGCCACTAATACTTCTCGTCTGTTTGCAGAGTTACAATCATTGCAATTTAGACTATTTTAAAGTGCATCTGTTTTTTGTTTTGTTTTGAACAAGAGGAATGCAGACACTGCACTCTTTTGGATTTGGTCTACAATCTTCTGTGCAATGATTGGCCAATTTGGTAGCTATGGCAACCAGACTTTCTGCTGCTGCTGCTACTACTGCAGCAAGATGGCTTGCAAATATTGCCAAAAGAGGGTTATCTGGTGGCTCTGTGGGTGGAGGATTTGTAGATCATTTTCTTTTCTAATCTGTAATCAAATAATTACTTCTCTTTTTTTTTTTTTTTTCTTCAAATAAAGCCAATGATGATAATTCTTTATCAAGCCAACTAGCAGTAACCACAGAGTGTTGGCAAGTATTGACAAAAAGAAAAAAAGAAGGAACCTTAATATAATAAGTAAGAGCAATAAAAAGCACAATTGACAAAATGTTTTGACACTCATTTGTCCTCGAGCTGATTTCCCACATGTTTGACAAGAAAACTAAAAAATGGCGTCTCACACCATAAAGCCAAGTCAGCAGTTACCACAGAGTGTTGGCAAGTATAGACAAAAAAAGAAGAAAAAAAAAAGAAGGAACCTTAATATAGTTGGTTGGCAGTGTTCCGTCTACGAGAGACGATGGAGCGGTGTCAAAGTTTTTTTTTCTTTGAACTACATAGCCTGGGTGGGTTTGCATGGAGGATAAGCTGTTGCCCATGCAGCATATCCCCCTCTCCACACTGCCGCTATGACCCAAAGAAAAGGTAAGGAACCAATGTGGTTTGGCAACGTCTATGAGAGACGATGGAGTAGTGTCAAAGTTTTTTTGTTTTCTTTAACTTGAGCTACATAGCCTGGGCAGGTTCATATGGAGGATAAGCTGTTGCCCATAAGTACCAGCTATTTTCGGCACTAGTGGAGTTGTGCTTAGCCAGTTGCTGTTGTCCAAATCAACAGTATACACCGGATAATTATATTTATTAATATCATGACAATTGTATTACCCCAATGTTATGTATCTACTTGCAAAAAATGTCACCTTTTCAACATGTTACTGCTGAGAACATATATATATATACATTTCTGATATTTCTCTCTGAAGATAAAGTTTCTTTGAAATCGATAAGACAAAAATAACATCTTTTTGTTTTTATTTTTTATACGCATTGTAATTGCCTTCAAATCATTAATATATTATAATATATATATATATATATATATGGTTTGTTGGTTGGTTTTGAAGACTGTCACAATGCAAGTGTAAAGAAAAAAGAAGGTAACTATGATGTTGTTTGTTAACCTATCACTTTATTCTTAATATTTTGGGATGAAAAATCCCATCATCAGAAGAATACTCGAACTGAAGTGGTCCTAGCAGTTGTTCAATTTATTCTTTTTTTTTACCTACATAGCTTGGGCGGGTTGATATGAAGGATGTGCTGTTACCCATTCAGCAAATCTCCCCTCTCTATACTGCTGCTGTGATCCAAAGGAAAGGTAAGGAGCCAATGCAGTTTGGCAACGATAGTGTTGCAGGAGTTAATGGGTAGCACTGAATTTATTTCAGCATCTCACCACCTTAGGGCTCCTGATTTGTTTTCGAGGTTTACTCCCCTAGCCTTTCCTTGAAAGGCAGCAGAGGTTTTGGGTTGGACTTTTCCTTGATTTAGATGGGTTGCCAACCAAGGCTAAGGAGCCCCTTTTAACCCATTTGGGGATTTATGCAAGTAGTAAGTAAAAAGTAAAGTCGACGGGGCGGCCTAAAGTCGGTATAAGCCAGTCAGCAAGGGTGTCTATCCCCTTTTCAATAGCGCTAGACCAAGGAGATTGTTTTTTGCGTCTGAGGTGGAGCGCCACACCTACCATCAGTTCCTTACTTTACCGCACAGATCCCTGGGCTACTCATACGCTTAGTTGGCGAGGACTGGTATCGAACTAGGAACCTTGTGGTTTCTAGCCGAACGCTCTACCGACTGAGCTAACCCGGCCCCTCAGTAGTAAGTAGTAAGTACCCCAATCTTACTACTATCGGTGTTCCTGAGAAAAGAAATGAGATAAGATTAGGGATACGGTATCTTTTGCATTTGCTTACTACGATATCACTATTAAGCGTGTTAGCCACTACACCGTAGGGATTCCCGCCCTACCCTGCCGATATTTGTCGACTGGCTTTTGACCAACGTTGGATACGACAGCCACTTCTTTTTGTATCCCGTGTGAACTAGGTTGTATCTCCCCCCTGAAAAGAAAATAGGTTTCTCCGTTCGACTTAACCTTGGAACGTGTCAATCTATTAATATGTATTCACTTTCATTTGTAGTCGGATAAAAGAATAAGAAGATTGCCTTTCACCAATTCTAAGTCTTTAGTTGTTTTGTAGTTTTATTTGATTCACAGGATTGTCTTCTCTAACTGGGAACTAATAAGGCTTCTCTTCCTATTGTCTCCTTTTGTTAACCCAGTCGAACTTCCAAGCTAAAACTCTTTTTACAGGAAATCTTTACGGTTATATATATATATATATATTTTAATCATGGTAATGAGGAAGGGTTGATTGTAAGTCTTTAGTAGTTTTGTAATTTTTATACACAGGATTGTCTTCTTTAACTGGGAATTAATAAGGCTTCTCTTTCGATTGTCTCCTTTTGTTAGCAATTTATTCCTGGTCAAACTTTAAAGCTAAAACTCTTACAGGAAATATTTACGGTTATATATATATATATATATATATATATATATATATATATTTAAAAATTTGTTTTGGGATGAAACAAAGAAATCACAGTGTTCAACCACAAATTTGTAGGAGCTTTATTTATTTGCTGAATTTTTTAAATATAAAAATTTTTCATAAGCAACTACCCAGGTTTCAGGTTATTTCACCATCATCAGGTTGTTACTGGTGTTTCTTTGAAGAGATTTTGTTACAACACAAAATCTCTTCAAATAAACACCAGGAGATTTAGCAACCTGACGATGGTGAAATAACCTGAAACCTGGGTAGTTGCTTATGAAAAATTTTTATATTTAAAAAATTCAGCAAATATATATATATATATATATATATATATATATATTAATGTGTATGGTTGGCACTCAGGAAATCTTTACGGTTATATATATATATATATATATATATATATATATATATATATATTTTAATCATAGTAATGAGGAAGGGTTGATTGTAAGTCTTTAGTAGTTTTGTAATTTTTATACACAGGATTGTCTTCTTTAACTGGGAACTAATAAGGCTTCTCTTTCGATTGTTTTCTTTTGTTAGCAATTTATTCCTGGTCAAACTTTAAAGCTAAAACTCTTACAGGAAATATTTACGGTTATATATATATATATATATAAAAAATGTTGTTCTGGTTCCAACGGGAGAAAATTCAATATTTTATAAAAAAAGGAAGGTCCGCAAAATGTATTTTGTTCTCAGAAAAATTTTTTAAATTCTTTTTGTTTTACATATGCAACACATGTTTCAGATCTTCTGGTATCTTCTTCAGGCTTTGATTGATAATATGAAAATGAATTCTTACATGCATGTGTATATATATAGACATGAGTATTTCACTCCCTCTTCCTGTTTTTGTGGGAGTGGAATGGAATT
Source organism: Doryteuthis pealeii (assembly GCA_023376005.1). NCBI lineage: Eukaryota > Metazoa > Mollusca > Cephalopoda > Myopsida > Loliginidae > Doryteuthis > Doryteuthis pealeii. The sequence goes on from CM042178.1 coordinate 6,916,641, forward strand.
TCATTTTTAACATTAGTCTTTTAAAGAGGTGTTTTTGTTTTTTGGGTGGTTTGCTAGTAAATTCATATATACATACATATATATATATACTAATGTGTATGGTTGGCACTAGTATACTAGAAAAAGTAATAGTAATCCAACGTACAGTGTTATTAGAAGAGTTCTCAATATCTGTGATAGAGCGTTGATAGTTGAATGAAGTGACAAATAAAAGGTTTAGCTTTTATTCATTTATTAGGGAATGATATTACTACCAATGGTTTCCTGCTAAAAGCATTCATCAGGTAAACGAAATGTTTTTTTTTAAAATGACAGAAATGGTGTAAATGGCCGAATGTGTTATAGTTTGATGTTATTCCCAGGACATGAAGATCCTCAGCCACCGCCTTCTAGCACCCACATGATAAAAAGGGGTTGGGGCTTGCCATAAGGGCAAGGTATTTGCCTCTCATCCCACTTATGAGGGTGTGACACAAAGATATTTTTATGTGGGCCCACCAACAAGCTGAAGCTCATGGGTGGTAGGCACAAAAAATATGTCGATCCCGTCGGTATTCCCCCTCGAGGGGAGGGGGCGCCTCAGGCGCTGGGCAATAAACCCAGCCCTGCCTCTTTAAATCAAGGGGGCAGGTATTGCCTGGGGGGATAGCCCCTAGGATTGATGCTGTTAATTTTATTGCCAAGCTACTCCAGAGGTCGAAGTATTCTGGAGCAGGCCCCAAAGGGCCTTTGACAACTCGGCAATAGGGTCAGGACAATCATATAGGTGCTAGGGCTTGACATGACCAGCTGATTGACCAATTGTAAGTCTTTAGTAGTTTTGTAATTTTTATACACAGGATTGTCTTCTTCAACTAATAAGGTTTCTCTTTCTATTGTTTTCTTTTGTTAGCACTGGAGGGCAGATAGAAAGACAGAAACGGAATGACTGATAGAAACAAGAGAGGGGGGGGCAGATAGAAATAAAGAGAGATACAGAGAGACAGACAGACAGACAGAAATGCATATAGAGACAGAGAAAAGGAATGATTGAGACAGACAGACAGACAGAAAGAAAGAGGGAGGAGAGAGATTAACACGGAGTCAGAGATAGACTTCTAAATTCAAACAAGAGAGGGGGGGATGATTGACAATGAGAGAGAGAAAGAAAAAGAATGAATGATAGAGAGAGAGAGAGAGGTGGTGGAAGATAGATAGAAAGACAGACAGAAAGAGGGTGGGAGAGAGAGTAAAGTGAGTCGAAGATAGTCTCAAATCCAAACAAGATACCAAGATGAGAATATATATATTATATATATATACACACACACACACACACAGGGGGGAGATAGATAGAAAAAGACAGAGAGCAAGAGAGATTAATACTGAGTCAGAGATAGACTTCTATTAATCCAAACAAGATACTGAGAGAGAGAGAGAGAGAGAGAGAGAGAGAGAGAGAGAGAGAGAGAGAGAGAAATGAATGAGAGAGAGAGAGAGAGAGAGAGAGAGAAACAGAAAAAGGACTGACAGATATGACAAAGACAGACTGACACAGAAAAAAAAAAAAGACTCAGAAAAACCTGATAAACCAATATTTAAAGCACCCCCCCCTCCCCCAAGTCAAATCTAGTCGATGACCCTAACGATATTCTTCTTGGTAAACTGGTGCCTGGGAAATAAACAGAACCATTCTGAGATAAAACAAACACAAGAACTTATTCCAGCTCTGCGATTGGTTTATTAAGAAATCTGCAGAGATATCTTGACATTGCTGCTACTTCTACTGCTTCCCTTGACCAATGAGGGGTGGGGGTGGGGTGTTCAATGCGAAATGCCAATGAATAATAAAACTTGAGGGTATCAGGTTCTTTGACAATAAAAGTCATAACATGAAGATTTGTTTCCATTGATACAAATCAGACTCACTTTCTAGAGAGTTCCACAACAGCTTAAGTAGACAGTCCAGTGGTTAGAACTATGGGCTGGGATATTTAAAGGTCTTGGTTGGTTTGTAGGTTGGATATTACAACATGTCAACCCTTTTTCTCTGAATTTTTTAGATAAAGCTTGATAATTAGTATTATTTGGATTATTCAGACTATTGTCCACATCTCTATTGTTATCTACACTATTTCTCTGAATTTTGAGATGAGGCTTGATAATTAGTATTATTTGTATTATTCAGACTATTGTCCTCATCTTTATTGTTATCTACACTATTTCTCTGAATTTTTTAGATGAGGCTTGATAATTAGTATTATTTGTTATATTCAGACTATTGTCCTCATCTTTATTATTATCTGCACTATTTCTCTGAATTTTTGAGATGAGGCTTGATAATTAGTATTATTTGTATTATTCAGACTATTGTCCTCATCTTTATTGTTATCTACACTATTTCTGTGAATTTTTTAGATGAGGCTTGATAATTTGGATTATTTGGATTATTCAGACTATTGTCCTCATCTTTATTGTTATCTACACTATTTCTCTGAATTTTTGAGATGAGGCTTGATAATTAGTATTACTTGGATTATTAAGACTATTGTCGTATCTAAAAATAAGTAAGTTCAATAATCATCTTAAATCAAACATTTTCCGAGGGGGCCGGGTTAGCTCAGTCGGTAGAGTGTTTGGCTAGGAATCACAAGGTTCCTTGTTCGATACCGGTCCCCGCCAACTCAGCGTATGAGTAGCACAGGGATCTGTGCGGTAAAGTAAGGAGCTGATGGTAGGTGTGGCGCTCCACCTCAGATGCTAAAACAATCTCCTTGGTCTAGTGCTATTGAAAAGGGGACAGACTCCCTCGCTGACTGGCTGATACTGACTTTAGGCCGCCCCATTAGATTCAGTTATGAAAAAAACAGTGTTCCAGGTTTAGGGATAGGGTCCCCCAAAACAATGTCACGTGATCAGTTTATGCTATTTCAAAGCAACAATCCAAAATTTATTTTAACTTTTTTTACCCCCCCCCCAATTTCCAACAAAAAATTGTTACAAAGTTAATTTAAAGATAAAATCATCCGATATTTGCTCACCCTTTCTTGTTTTTTTGACATCAAATATGAATTTTTAGGTTTTGGTTCAGGTTTAGTGCAATTCCTTAGATACTCTTCTTAATGCAAAACTGTCTTTGGCGCCAAAACACCTGGTACCAAAAAGTCTGAGAGGAACCAATGGATTATGCTGAGCTTTTCTAAAGATTTCCTGTTCGTTTTATTCAAAGGCTCAAAGTTTCCATCACAATTTGGTTCATGACTGATCCCTCAGTGAGGGAGGGAGGGGGAGAGAGGAGGGAGGGATCAGTCATGAGCCAAATTGTGATGGAAACTTTGAGCCTTTGAATAGAGAGAGAGAGAGAGAGGAGGGGAGAGAGAGAGAGGGGAGAGAGAGAAAGAAAGAGAGAGAGAGAGAAAGAGAGAGAGAGAGAAAGAAAAGAGAGAGAAAGAAGAAGAGAGAGAGAAAGAGAGAGGAGAAAGAGAGAGAGAGAGAAAGAGAGAGAAAGAGAGAGAGAGAAAGAGGAGAGAGAGAGAGAGAGAGAGAGAAAGAGAGAGAGAGAGAAGAGAGAGAGAGAGAGAGAGAGAGAGAGAGAGAGAGAGAGAGAGAGAGGGGGAGGGAGAAGGAGAAAGTAAATTTAATGATAAAACTTGAATAAAAACTTTGTATATAATTGTCAATAATTGTTCTGTATGAAATGGTATAATAATCTCCAGGACTCTTCTGGGTGTTTTACCCCTTGTGAGTTTTTCATACCAACGTTAGCTGTCTTTTGACTGGAGTGAAAAGCACGTCTCCTCAGGTTATTGAGAGCAGTCAGTCAGTATACTGTTAGTTTGGACAACAGCAACTGGCTAAGCACAACTGAACTAGTGCCCAATACAGCTGGTAATTATGAAACTCAAGAATAGACCATTCATGTATTTGGGTGATTCCATTCCTTGAGTCCTGATTGGCCGCTTGGTTTCTATGATGTTATGAGGCTTCATAAATACTCTGGCATTCTTTAGTAGGATTTCAACAAGGTTAGATCTGTATTGAGTTACAGTTACTTGTTGCCTTGTCTTACCAATTCGACGGTAATTGGAACTTAGTATGATTATTCTACATCTCCCCTTCCTCTCACCCCATCACGCAGGCATAGTGGCCTTTGAGGGGAAATTAGTTACTTTCAACCAGGCCAATTACAGAGGAGCAACCTGGACAATGCACGCAGTATTTTCGTCAGCATTGGCTTAGGGGGTGGAGTGACATTGGGTGAGGCCAGGTACCTAGTTGGGGCCACTGGTGCTTCAAGCTTCATGAAGAATCGGCAATTCCATATTCTTCTGAGTATTTCACTCCTTGCGAGTTTTCGCCACCAGCTGGTCTTTCATTCGAGTGTTAGCAAGTGTCCAGAGGTCTCCAGGACTCTAAATATTTCAATCCCTGTGAGTTTTTCCCACCATCATTAGTTGGTGGTATTTTACAAACTTTGCTAGTGTGCAACTAGTGGTGTCCCTAAGGCAGTTTTTGGAGAGCTGTCTCCAAAGTGAGGGTCCATAATGGGCAAGTTGTATGTCCAGGCCCTCCTTCCGGATCACCCTGCGTATCACTGCAGTTGTACTCTCATTGAAGTGTGGTAAAGGAAGCAGGTATTAGATGTGACATGATGTCTTGGGCCTTCTGTTTTCTTCCGTCTTTTTTTAACTGAAGCAAACAGAAGGCCCAAGACGCCATGTCACATCTAATATCTGATGGGCCTGGATTTAAAAAAACAGGCTAATGCTTAATGATAAAACAAAAAAGGGTAGGGCAAACCTGGAATGATAATCAGACATTGTTGAACAGACAGACACGCATAAGCACGCAGAGAATTTGGAAGATAGACACAAAACAAAATGGAAGGTCGCTAGCAACAGCTTCAGTTTTGAAATATTAAGAATAAATTACAGGTTAACAAACAACACCATAGTTACCTTATTTTTCTTTACACTTGCATTGTGATAGACTGCAAAACCAACCACCAAACCAATATAAATACAATGCTTCAAGCAAATTATAAAACACTTTATATATATATGATTTTTCTCGATTTGTTTAGCCTTACATTTAAATAGGTATGCCTGCCTAATTAATTGATTATTAATTAATTAACTTTCAAAATTAGGTACGACTTCAATTAAGCACATATTCTCCCAAAATATATATATATATATATATATATATATATATATATATATATATATATATATGAGAGAGAGAGAGAGAGAGAGCGTGAGAGAGAGTTGTAGAAATATATAGTTGTTCTCCTGAGGAAGGTGTACCTTGAATACCCTAACCGTGGTAGAAAGAAAAACTTTTTTCTACAACAATAAATGCTCTATTTTACGAAATATATTGAGCCCTTTTGGATTAACTACTTATGCTACTGCAATGAAAATGTTGTAGTAACCTTTTGATGAATATATATATATATATATATATATATATATATATATATATAAATGTAACATTGCTGACATTGAAACCTTACTAGCAAAGGTTCAGCTTAGGTGGGCTAGTCACGTTGTAAGAATAAATGAGAACAGGCTTCCAAAGAAGATATTATAGGGACAATTACCAAATGCTAAGCATTCTATTGGACGTCCACTCTTACGCTACAAGGACAAATTTAAGGAGAATTTGAAACGTCTCAATATTAACCTGAGTGTTTGGGAAATTATAGCATCAAATTGGAAAGAATGGTGTAAGACATGTTTTGCTGGATTAAAGAGCTTTGAAGAAAATAGACTGAAATATCGAGATCAGCTCTGTCTAACTTTAAAACAAAAACATCTGAGTCCTGCTTTTAGGAAATTCCATTTGTCAGTGTGGCTTCATAGCTTGCAGCAAGGCTGGGCTGCTATCACACTCAAGGAAACACAAAATGTCTTCTTGATAGCATGCACAACATGGAAGGAAACAAATCACTCACTACTGACCCTCATCATTCACTATAGGCGAGTCCAATATATATATATATATATATATTATAGTTATTTATATTATAGTTATTCCATAATAAATTTATTTCGGCCAAAATTGGGGCCTATATAAATCTAAGTTGAATTCATACCTTTCCCAAGGGTATTAGTGCTATGTGAAACAACAGTTTCGTCTAGGAATTGAACTCGAATCAACGAGTCCATTTTCCACGACTAACCACTAGCCCACGCACCTTCATATATATATATATATATATATATATATATATATATAT
>CM042178.1:6927860-6962860 GCA_023376005.1 Doryteuthis pealeii
ACCGCACAGATCCCTGTGCTACTCATACGCTGAGTTGGCGAGGACCGGTATCGAAATATATTTACTGACCCACTTCACACGAGTAGGATGTAACAATTAATAAATTTCTTAAGCAGAGGTTAACAGGTTTAAATTGAGAGTTTTCCTTCTCCTAGACTGGTTGCCTAACCAAGGTTAAGGAGCCCAGTCAGACCTACTATTTTGCCATAGTTGGCCGGATAATGTTTGGTTGCAAATATATATATATATATATATATATATATATATATATATATATAATATATATATTATAATGAACACACATGTGAAATCGACTGCTATTAATCGGTGTCTCGATTAATTTCAAATCCTTATGTTGAAACTAGAGTAGGTTATCTCTTGTACCCATTTTATTATATATATATATATATATATAACAAGTACTATAACCAAACTGCATGTAATGGTGAGCTCTGAAGAGTGTGGAGTATGAAGAATAATTAAAGTTCCAATTACCGTCGAACTGGGAAGACAAGGCAACAAACGGTTGTAACTCAAATACAAACCCAAATGCTACTAAGTCCACTGCAAAATTGAATGACATTGTGGAGTCTTATATATACTTTGTCATTTTGCAGTAGACTTTGTAGCATTTGGGTTTGTATTTGAGTTACAACCGTTTGTTGCCTTGTCTTCCCAGTTCGACAGTAATTGGAACTTTAATTATTCTTCAGAGTACTCTTTCATTGCCATTACTCCTAGGTCCACTCTGGCCCGGAGTGGTAGTACATGTTAGGTTCCCATCTATGGGTTGAATAGAAAAAATGTATTTTAAAAGAAAGTGTTCAAAAAATTGAGTTTGAAAAAAAAATTGAATACCTTCAAGACGGAATAAAACAGTACTCAATGACTGTTTGGGGAATAGAGTCTAAAAAGAAAGTGGCCGGGTAATGATATTATTGAATGAAAAGGCATTAAACTGAATCGGTACGCTAGTATTTGATATGGGTAGTCAACAATGTAGATAAACATCCAAAAACAACCAACCAAGAATGAATAAATCTTTTTATTGTGTGACTAAACAAAGAAAGATTTACCACCCTCGAACAAATTTATACAATACAAGAACTCAAAACAAACAAACAAACGACAGGACAGAATTTTGACCTGGAACTACCGCCTGGATGGATCAACTGTTTGTTTACGAACAAAACGATCCAATAAATCAACCAGAACAAAGAAACGTCAAACAATTCAAGCATTTCATTTAGAAACAAAAGACAAGTAGGGATTATCTCCCCTTGGCAAAACTTGCAGGATTATTTTTTTACAGTCAGTAAATTAACTAAACTAGCAAGAATATTCACCCTCCAAGCATAAGTATTCAAGTTTTAATATTTGGTTGGTTTTGTTTTACGGCACATCAACCTCAGTAGGTCATTTAATGCTGTAAAGTTTTGATGGACCCTAACAGGTACTACCACTCTGGTCAGAGTTGACCAGGGAGCAATGGTGATGAAGGGGTGTTCCACATTCCCCAAACCTCAAGAACTGGAACCTCACCATCAGATAGAGTTTAACGTCATTCCCAGGACATGTAGACCCTCAGCCACCACCTTCTAGCACCCATATGATAAAAAGAGTTGAGGTTTGCCATAAGGGCAATAGGGTTGGGAAAATCATGTACGTGCTAGGAGGCACGTGGTCTAATGGTTTGAATCATGGGAAATGGACTCATCGACCCAAGTTCAATTCCTGGGCAAAGCTGTTGGCTTTTCACACACCGCTAATACCCTTGGGAAAGGTACGAATCCAATTCTCCCTCCAGTTATGGGTAAATAGCAGGGTAGACTGGGCTCATTAACCATGGCTAGGTAACCAGTCTAGGAGAAGGAAAACTCTGAATTCAAACCTGTTAAACTCCGCCTAAAAATTGACATTGTGTCACATCCTGCCTGTGCGGAGGGGTTGGTAAATATATATAGGTGCTAGGGCTTGACATGACCAGCTGATTGATCAGAAGAAGCCTCTCTGACCACCTGTCTAGCCCAAGTGGAGTGTTGCATGTCATAGACTGCTCAGACACCTGAGTTCCATCCTTAAGCATCACGAGTCGCCACCCACGGCCAACAGGTGATCCCATTGGGGGAGTCTTACACCTCTGCAGATGTCCAGTCGGTGCATTCTAACGCCCCAGCCGACAGGGCGGAAGTTTTAATGTAATGAAATATATTAAATTAGAGAGACTAACAAAATTAAATAAGAACTCATATAAAAAGATTGCAGGATTTTAAATGCACAAATAACATGTTTTTTTTTTTTTTTAGGCAAATCTAACTCAGATTTTCACAGACATCGTTTATAAATAAGATTTATTCAATGTATTAATGATTCCGACAATAAAAAGTCGTAGTTGGGGTATCAGCCAGACAGCAAGGGAGTCTATCCTCTTTTCACTAGCTTTAGACCAAGGTGATTGTTTTGACATCTGAGGTGGAGCGACACACCTACCATCAGCTCCTCACTTTTGAGAGGCAAACATTATTTCAGTGAGGAGGAAGTGAAATCTGTAGTGAAGAAGTGGCCCAAAGAACAATCAACAGAATTTTACAGGGCAGGGATACATGCTCTCATTCGAAGGTGGAATATTGCTATTGAGAGAAACGGTGACTATGTGGAGAAGTAGGGATGTGATCCACAGAGGACCAGCTTTATTTTGATGTATGATACATGTTCCTGTGTTGGTAATTATACCTGTCCTAAACAAAATGGCATTACTTTTTGAAATGCCCTTGTATGTTTCATTGATGACGACCTTTGTAAAAAGATGAAAAGAAACTCGATCGATTGATTTATACAGTTACCCTATACTCGCCATTCGGATCAATAAGAAAAAAGAATTGATTCCTATTAATAAACAGAGTTACTAATTAATTAATTATTGGATATTGCTAAACAAGTTCTTTGCTGAAAATTTTCCAAATAAAATATAGGTTAGTAGGAGTTTAGGCCACCACATGCCTGCCTCCAGTCAAAGACTCCAGTTGCAAAGCTTCCAGGCCTCTACTTGGTATAGCCTTGTATTGAGTGAAATTTCTGTCCCAAGTATTATTAGAAATGAATAATTCATCATGGACTTCAACTTAGTTGGAATTTAGGCCACCACATGCCCGCCTCCAGTCAAAGACTCCAGTTGCAAGGCTTCCATGCCTCTACTAGGTATAGCCTTGAGTGCATTTTCTGTCCCATCTATTAATAGAAATTGGTAATTCATCATGGATTTAATTTAGTAGGAATTTAGGCCACCAAATGCCTGCCTCAAGTCAAAGACTCCAGTTGCAAGGCTTCCATGCCTCTACTAGGTATAGCCTTGAGTGCATTTTCTGTCCCATCTATTAATAGAAATTGGTAATTCATCATGGATTTAATTTAGTAGGAATTTAGGCCACCAAATGCCTGCCTCAAGTCAAAGACTCCAGTTGCAAGGCTTCCAGGCCTCTACTAGGTATAGCCTTGAGTGCATTTTCTGTCCCATCTATTTATAGAAATTGGTAATTTATCATGAAGGATTTCAATTTAGTAGGAATTTAGGCCACCAAATGCCTGCCTCCAGTCAAAGACTCCAGTTGCAAGGCTTCCAGGCCTCTATTTGGTATAGCCTTGTATTGAGTGAAATTTCTGTCCCAAGTATTATTAGAAATGAATAATTCATCATGGACTTCAACTTAGTTGGAATTTAGGCCACCACATGCCTGCCTCCAGTCAAAGACTCCAGTGGCAAGGCTTCCAGGCCTCTACTTAGTATAGCCTTGTATAAAGTGCATTTTCTTTTCCCGTCTATTATTGGTAATTTAACATGAAGGATTTTGACTTAAACTTGATACAAAACACAAAACATCCGCAGAGACCAAATTCCTGAGGGTGCAGCAATTAGCTTACTGACATGGTTCTGTTTTTCTTCGGGTGTCGCGGAACTAAAATTTTTGTGCTAACACAATACATCATCAGTTGTTTGTTTGGAATCATGGGGGTGCAGACTTTTACATATTCCCACGCGCCAATGTTTCAGAAAGTCAGGCAACATTTTCAGTACAGCACACACACACACTTTTTGATTTGGTTTGTTTTGTTTTGTTTTACGGCATATCAACCTCAGTGGGTCATTTAATGCCAACAAAGTTTCAAAATAAATTCATTCTTAATGGATACACAATTTTTTTTTTTTATAAACTCATGTTTTTTTCTGAAGGAAATAAGTTGCTGAATAAACAATCAGAATTAGTATCCAAATGCAGGCACGTGATCAAGTCTCTTTTCAAATTTACCAGTGATAAATATTTCAAATAATTTTAATCTAAAAAGGAGAACAAAAATGTGTTTTTGAAAGTGTTTTGGTTTGTTTTGTTTTACGGCATATCAACCTCAGTGGGTCATTTAATGCTGACAAAGTTTTGAAATGTATTCATTCTTAAATGGATACTCAATTTTTTTATAAACACATTTTTCTATTCAACTCTAACAGGTACTACCACTCCGGGTCAGAGTGAACCAGAGAGCAATGGTGATGAAGGGGTGCTCTACATTCCCCAAACCTCCAAAACTGGAACCTCACATCAGATAACGTCATTCCCAGGACCCTCAGTTACCGCCTTCTAGCACCCATATGATAAAAAGGGTTGGGGCTTGCCATAAGGGTAATAGGGTTGGGGCAATCATATAGGTGCTAGGGCTTGACATGACCAGCCAATTGAAGAGGATTCTGAAGAGGATCATTGTTAACTGACAGGGCCAGTGTGTGTGGGCAGTCTCATGCACCCCTCCACACAAATTTATGACCCATGGCCCCCTACTCTACTACATATCAATTTTTATTAAGTAGGATTCACATATAATATATGACCGCCTCCCCTACTCCACTATCAGCCTGACAGCGAGGGAGTCTATCTCCTTTTTATTAGCGCTAGACCAAGGAGATTGTTTTGGCATCTGAGGTGGAGTGCCACACCTACCAACACAGCTCCCCACTTTACTGCACAGATCCTTGTGCTACTCATATGCTGAGTGAGTAAGGGCTGGCATCAAACCCAGAAACTTGTGGTTCCTAGTTCGACGCTCTACTGACGGAGCTAAACCGGCCAGATTGACGATTACAATGATAGGTTTTGGTGGAGGGCAGTGGCACTGCTAGTAAACCGAAAACACGGACACATGGGGCATGTTCGTGTAAAGTGAGCCTCCTATAAAAAATATAGAAAACTGGTTTATAAAAACATTTTTGCCCAAGAAATCCAAAGATGCTATCGAAAAAGTCTGAAAGTCAACTAATTTTAAGTTATTGATGATTTCTAATTTTTTCATAGCAAGATCAATATCCCGATGTTGCACTGAATCTAAGACAAAGATTTTTTTCTATTATTATTTCACATATAAGTAAAGTAAGTAAAGTTGTCGGGGTGGCCTAAAGTCGGTATCAGCCATGCAGCGAGGGAGTCTATCCCCTTTTCACTAGCGCTAGACCAAGGAGATTATTTTAGCGTCTGAGATGAAGCACTAAACCTACCATCAGCTCTTTACTTTACCGCACATATCCCTGTGCTACTCATACGCTGAGTTGGCGAGGGCAGGTATCGAACTAGGAACCATGTGGTTTCTAGCCGAACGCTCTACCGACTGAGCTAACCGGCCCTTCATTTATATTAACCATTATTTGTACCAAAAAGATATTCATTAAATTGTTTAAGAAAATCTCATAAGAAAAACTATACAAGCAAATTTGTTAAGAGAGATAATGCGCATGCACAATTTTATGCTAGGAATTTTGCCAAATAAAGTTCACAATTACCAAATTTTTTTAAATATAGAAAACTGCTTCTCCACAGTCACCATTTCTCTCAATAGCAATGTGCAACCTTCAAATGAAAGCATGTATTACTGGAATAACTTTTGCCTCTCAAACAAACACTCTTTTATGGGGCCAAAGAGATGATAGTCTGAGGCAAACATTATTCGAGTGTTGAGGAAGTGAAATCTGTAGTGAAGAACTGGCTCAAAGAACAGCCAACAGAATTTTACGGGGCATCGTAGAAAGTCTTTTAAATCTCATTTCATCATAATTTTACGCATCTTCAGTGGTTCCTGTCCATTTTGAAGGCTGAAATAAATTCATATATGATCATTTAAAGATTTTCACTTATACACACACACACACATATATATATATATATATATATATATATATATATATATATATATATATATATATGTGTGTGTGTGTGTGTGTGTGTGTGTGTGTGTATAGATAGATAGATAGATAGATAGATATGAATATACTGAGATAGATAGATAGATATGAATATACTGAGATACTTATATATATATATATATATATATATATAAGAGAGAGAGAGAGAGAGAGAGAGAGAGAGAGAGATGAATATACTGAGATGGTCCACTTTCAAATGTATTCCATTGAGATAAACAGTGACTATGTGGCAAAGTAGGGATGTGATCCACAGAGTACCAGCTTCATTTTCATGTATGATATATATATTTACCAACCCCTCCGCACGAGCAGGATGGGTCACAAGGTCAATTTCTTAAGCAGAGTTCAACAGGTTTGAATTCAGAGTTTTCCTTCTCCTAGACCATTTGCCTAACCAAGGTTAAAGAGCCCGGTTTGCCCTACTATTTACCCATAGCTGGAGGGAGAGTAGGATTCATACCTTTCCCAAGGGTGTTAGCGCTAAGTGAAATGCAATTACCACATCCAGGATTTGAACTCGGGGCGATGAGTCATTTCCCATGCTTTAATCATTACACCACGCGCTTTTTGATGTATGATATATGTTCCTGAATTGGTAATTATACCGGTCCTAACAAATGGCATTATTTTTTGACTCGCCTATGCGGAGAAGTAGGGATGTGATCCACAGAGGACCAGCTTCATTTTGATGTATGATACATGTTCCTGTGTTGGTAATTATACCTGTCCTAAACAAAATGCTATACTTTTTGACTCACCCTCTTTTACGGGGCAGGGATACACGCTCTCATTCAAAGGTGGAACATTGCTATTGAGAGAAACACTAACTATATGGAGAAGTAGGGATGTGATCCACAAAGGACCAGCTTCATTTTGATCCAATTATACCTGTCCTAAACAAAATGGCATTACTTTTTGAATCACCATTGTAGTTCTGGATAAGAATAAAAGTTAACACCTTTTTTTATGTTTTGATGTTGAGCCAGGCTATTTGCCAATCAAATTCACCTGTATTTGACACCTGCATTTTTCTTGAGACGCACATTTTAAGAAGAAGAGAGTGCAGTACATCATCATATGCATTTCAATTGGATTCTTTTCCGATAACAGCTTTAATATCTTGCAATTGTTAGACTATAGAATGAAGACAACGTTCACTCCTATCGCCTGCCGCTCCTATTCGGCTAGAGTCAGTTTAAAAAATCATGGCATCCAATTATATACAGTACAAAAAATGTTCAAAAATATTTTTACAATCATTTTAAAATAGGTAACACACTTAATATTTAGTTGCAATATTAACGTTTGAATTGCCAATGTATTAATAAAGTTTATAATCATTTTAAACAGTTAAACACTTAATACTTTATTGCAATATCAATGTTTTAAGAGCCAAACTATTAATAACGTATATGATCATTTTCAACCAATAAACGCTTTAAACTTAGTTGTAATATTTGTTTTAAGAGTCCAATTTATTAATAAAATGTACGGTCATTTTAAACAGATGAACACATCATACTTATTTTCTGAATTTCTGAGACGAGGCTTGATAATTAGTATTATTTGATTATTCAGACTATTATTAAAAAAACCAAAAAAAAACACCAAGATCAATGTCTGTCTCAAGATAAGTGTCTACCATGGTTTCAATCCAAATGATTTCATCAGAATCCTACCCTACCTTAACTAAGTCGATGTTGAAGAATAATCAAACTAAGTTCCAATTACATCGCATTGGTAAGACACGGCAACAAGCAGTTGTAACTCAATACAAACCCGTCTTGTCGCAATTCTACTGCAGAATGACAGGGTATTTATAAAACTCCACAATATCATAGAAACCAAGCAGCCAATCAGAACTCAAGGAATGGAATCACCCAAATGCATGAATGGATCATTCTTGATTTCTATATATACCACTGGCTTGGACACTGCTTAGTTGTACTTAGCTAGTTGCTGTTATTCAAACCAACAGTAAACTAACTGACTTCAGTAGTTTTAATCTCTTTTCCTTACGTTTGGAAAGAAATGTGTTTGTGTGTTTGATCCTTATTTGGATATAAATATAGGATTGTATTCTATACAGGTACCCCTACTTTCGGTTAAAGTGGAGCGAGGAAATAAAAGTCACCCCTGAACGTATCCAGACCCTTTTGTCTTTCTTTAACCTGTAGTGAATTGAATTTATTTCAGCGTACAACCAGCCAGAGAATAATTCCACGAATCAGGGTTGAAACAAATAAACAGGAGCACACAACACTGAAATCAGACCAACTACTACCACACGTCCCTAAGCTCACCTTAACCAAAAACCCGTAAAAGCTGTCTTCTGTTAATTCAGAAAGGATATTCAATTTAAAAAAAAATAATCTTTTAATTTTTACTCGCTTAATACTTACACACAAACACGTTTGTACACATACACACACACTCTCTCTCTCACACACACACACAACAACACACACACATTGCAATTTACTAATGTCGATAAAACAGCAAATAAAATAACAAAAGATTAACCCCCAAATTTGGAGAGCTAAAAATCAACATAACTCCGCAATTTTGGAATTGGAAGCTCAAATTTTGGGGAATGTCTAACTTTAACATAATCCACACCTGTACAAAATTCAGAAGAATTGAAGGGTGGGTGACAATTTTACTTTTTTTCTGGATGATTTGACATGGAATTGCCCTGGTGTTATTGATCTCAAATAAAAAAAGTAAGTAAAGTCGACGGGGTGGCCTAAAGTCGGTACAGCAAGTCAGCGAGGGAGTCTATCCCTTTTCAATAGCGCTAGACCAAGGAGATTGTTTTAGCATCTGAGGTGGAGCGCCACACCTACCATCAGCTCCTTACTTTACCGCACAGATCCTGTGCTCCTCATACGCTGAATTGGCGGGGACCGGTATCGAACTAGTAACCTTATGTTTTCTAGCCGAACGCTCTACCGACTGAGCTTGTTTTATTCTCCAAGGAATTAAAATCAATCCTATGAATGATTTCATATAGAAACCAATTAAAATATAATTAAAATAAGTGTAAATAAGAATGCTATAAAAAGATTAATTTCATTAGTCTTTCTAATTTAACATATTTCATTAGATTAAAACTTAAGTATTTACGCCTGGATTATATTATTCTGTTCAATAATATTGAACATCAAGCTCTCAAATTGGACCTGAACAATTCTAACATCCTGCTGTAGGAAGAAAGGTCCAACTTAGAATTATCCAAATACCAACTTACATGGTAACTCACCTACAGATATATACATGTAGAATTAAACAAAAGACACATCTCCTGTTTAACAATTTTATTTTTGATCTTTTCGAGTTTTCTGGCCAATTTTTAATATTTGGGTGGAATTTGTGGATAAGTCCACCAAAGTTCAGGTCCCGAGTACTTTTGGCACTTCGAAGTGCCATCATCAGGGGTGATATGTTCCAGTTTTTAAAAAATTATATTAATGTGGAGGCTGGAAGGAGAAGAATTGATGGAAAGGTGCTATAGGCATTTTAAAATGTGTGTACTGCATTGGAAACTTTGGTGGACTTATCCACGAATTCCACCCAATATTAAAAGTTGGCCAGAAAACTCGAAAAGATCAAAATAAAATTGTTAAACAGATGTGTCTTTTGTTTAATTCTACATGTATAATGAAAGAATGCTGCCCAAATACACACACACACACATATATATATATATATATTATATCTTATTATAATGGAGATTGTGGGTTTGTCTGTCTGTAACCGAAACTATATTACTATACAAGTCACAATTCCTTTAGTTATTTACATCATATTCTACATGATTTTATTTTTATTTAAACCTCAATTATTAATAAAATTGTTTTACATTACTTACACTGTTGACTATATCTACATACTAATAACATGCAATTGTATTTATATATACAACAAAATAGAGGTTTAAAGTATGAATGGAAGGCTAATTTGCATATTGATCTTAAAAAATTGATTTAATAAATATATGCTTAGTATTATCGATTTCTAATTGTTTGGTTTTATCTTATTGAATATGAGCAAAAATCTCTTTCAATAAATCTAAGAGAAATCCTTAACAAGAAGAAATAACTTTAATATTATTCTTTACTTCCTATTTTAACTAAACAGTTTAATTCGGTAATTTACCAATGAAAGACGGGAGTAACGGAAAATGATGGAAGAGTTAGTTTCAAAGTTGTTCTATTTTTCAATCATACCCCTCTGTTCAAAATCTTTTTATCTACATTCTTATTCAGTTTCATTAGCCTTTCTAATTTAATATCATACTTTATTTAAAAAATTTAACTAAAATACTTGCACCCGGAGGGTGCATATATTTGCTAGTATTATAAGGAATTTAAACTTTAAAGTTAGGTTACAGCCTATAAGCCTTGTCTGTCAACTGGACACTAGTAGAAACCTTATGAGGGTGAGTTAATTGTTGATTCTACAAGATCAGAGAAATCTCCAAAAGATTCCTCAATAAATTCCTTCCATGGAATAAAATCCATGGAAGGAAATTTAAACTTTAAAGTTGGTTACAGCCTTTGTCTGTCAATTGGACAAGATCAGAAGAAATCTCTTCCATGCGATTTTTCCATGGAAGGAATTTATTGAGGAATCTTTTGGAGATTTCTCTGATTTGTAGACCTCCAACATTTTAATACTCCCTCATACAGGTTTCTACTAGTGTCCAGTTGACGACAAGTGCTTATAGGCTGTAAACGCTACTTTAAAGTTTTAAATTCCTTATATATAACCTAGCATATTGCACCGCTCCGGGTGCAGTAATTTTAGTTAAATTTTATAATAAAGTTGATATTAAATTAGAAAGGCTAATACTGAATAAGAATGTAGATAAAAAGATTTTGAACAGAGGGGGTATGATTGAAAAAATAGAACAACTTTGAAACTAACTCTTTCCATCATTTTCCGTTACTCCCGTCTTTCATTTGGTATTTTACCGAATTTTAACTGTTTTAGTTAAAATAGGAAGGTTTAAAGAATAATCTTTAAGTTATTTCTTCTTGTTAAGGATTTCTCTTAAGATTTATTGAAGAGATTTTTGCCTCATATTCAATAAGATACAACAATTAGAAATCGATAATACTAAGCATATATTTATTAAAATCATTTTTTAAGATCAATATGCAAATTAGCCTTTCCATTCATACTTTAAACCTCTATTTTGTTGTATATAATAATACAATTGCATGTATTAGTATGTAGTATTATGTCAACAGTGAAGTAATGTAAACAATTTTATTAATATTGAGGTTTAAATAAAATAAAATCATGTAGAATATGATGGTAAATAACTAAGGAATTGTGACTTGTTATAGTAATATAGTTTCGGTTACAGACAGACAAACCCACAATCTCCATTATAATAAGAATATATATAATATAATATATATAGTATGTGTGTGTGTGTGTATTTGGCGAGCATTCTTTCATTTATACATGTAGAAATTAAACAAAAGACACATCTGTTTTAACAATTTTATTTTTGTCTTTTCGAGTTTTCTGGCACTTTTTAATATTTTGGTGGAATTCGTGGATAAGTCCACCAAAGTTTCCAAATGCAGTACACACATTTTAAAATGCTTAGCACTTTTCTCATCATCTTTTCCTTCCAGCCTCCATCATTAATATAATTTTTTAAAACACTGGAACATTCAGGCCCCTGAATGAACTGGCACTTCTAAGTGCAAAGTACTCGGCGACCTGAACTTTGGTGGAATTATCACAAATTCCACCCAATATATTAAAAAAGTTGGGCGCAAGAAGACTCGAAAAGAATCAAAATAAAATTGTTAAACAGGAGATTGTCTTTTGTTTAATTCTACATGTATAATATCTGTAGCGTGAGTTACCATGTAAGTTGGTATTTGGCATAATTCTAGTTGGACCTTTCTTCCTACAGCTAGGAATGTTAGAATTGTTCAGGTCAATTTGAGAGCTTGCATGTTAATATTATTGAACAGAATATATATCCAGGCGTAAATAACTTAAGTTTTTAATCTAATGAAATTATGTTAAATTAGAAAGACTAATGAAATTATCTTTTTATATGCATTCTTATTTACACTTACTTTTAAATTATATTTTAATGGTTTTATAATGAAATATTCACATAGGAGAGATTTNTGTGTATTTATATTGTCTAGAGTGAGTTTACTTGTCTTTCCTATTTCTGGTTTTGTGGGGTTTTTAGTCGGTATGTAGTTTTTGTTGGGAAGTCTGGTTTGTGATCCTTGATTGTTAGGAATGCTTGTTGTTCCGCCATTGAGTTTATTTTTCCGTCTATATTTAACTTGCCTGCTATTTCTTTGGCTTCCTTGTTTATATCATTGCTTATGTTTCCAGAGGCTTTTTTATATGTTTGCGTTATGCAGCCTTCATCCAATTTGACATTACAGATTTTTACCCCTCCATCACAGAAGACACACTAAATAAGGCATTAGAATTGGCAACCAAACACGTAAAAATATCGCAGAATAACATCAAAGTGATAAAACACTGCCGCAAATCACTACTCTTCCATAATAACACTCCATGGATAAAAAAACAAAATTCGTTGTTATTCGACGTGACCATGGGTAGTTTTGACGGAGCAGAAGTGTGTGAGTTGGTTGGCATTCTAATACTCTTCCAGCTATCCCACATAATCGACAAGAGAGACATGGGCCTGTACAGGGACGACGGCTTAATTATGATAAAAAATCCCAATGGCCCGCACTAGATAAATATAGAAAAACATAACCAGCATACTAAAATCACTAGGATTTAAAATCAAAATAGACATAAACCTAAAAATAGTAAATTTTTTAGACGTAACCCTAAATCTAGAAAAAGGAATATTCGAACCTTACAAGAAAGAAAACGACACACCTCTCTACATACACACCTCTTCAAACCACCCACCATCCATAATCAAACAAATACCGAAATCAATTAGCCGCAGACTATCTGACAACTCCTCTAGCATCAGCATCTTCAACAAAAATAAAAATATATACGACAATGCATTAAAAACCAGTGGTTATAAGCAAAAATTAGAATACACGCCACCAATAAACAAAACAAGACACAGACAAAGAAATATCATCTGGTTCAACCCACCATACAACAAATGTGTAACATCCAACATTGGTAAAGATTTTCTAAAACTCATCAACAAACACTTTCCAATACACAGCCCTCTAGCCAAAATTTTTAACAAAAACACCTTAAAAATCAGCTACAGTTGCACAAGGAATATAGCCCAAATCATGAAAAGCCATAATAAAAAGTTGGAAAACCAACAAAACACCACGCGAAGTAACAACCAATGCAATTGTAGGGACAAGAGTTCGTGCCCTCTACAAGGAAACTGTCTCCAGAAAAATGTGGTGTACAGAGCTACTGTGAAAACAGACACCTCCATCAAACAATACATAGGAGCAACGGAAGGAACCATGAAACAAAGAATTTACAACCATAGACTTTCATTTTCGAACAGAAAATATTCTACACAAACAACACTATCCACACATATATGGACCTTGAAAGATATGGACATTTCGCCAGATGTGAGCTGGGAGATTCTGAAAGTTGCACCGCTTACAGCAAAACATCTAAAAGATGCCTTCTTTGTCTCCAAGAAAAACTTTATATTATTACTCATCCATCACAACAGACCCTACTAAACAAAAGATCGGAAATCCTATCAAAATGCCGACACGAAAATAAACACCTGCTATCACACTTCGATCCATATACATAACCCACACACACCTCTTCTACCCAATTATATATATATATATATATATGTATATATATATATATATATATATATATATATATGGGTATATATATATATATATATATACATGTGTGTATGTGTATATATATATATATATAAAATAGTAATATAATTTGTAAACACTACAACAGATCCGCCAAACTGTAAGTACCTTTCCCTCTACCTATATACATTGTACAATAATATCATGCAAATGTAACGTCCACATTGCACCACCAACGCAATAAATAACATGTTCATTATTATTAACAGCACAATTTTAAAAATACATTTAAAAAATACATTATATTAATTTGCACATAACATACGTAACCAAGAATACCAAACACAAATAAGCATATTTATACGCACACACGCGCGTGGAGACAATTATATCATCACAGCCTCCATACATTCTCACGCGCACACGCATGACATCACATACAAACGCACAAACAAGAATACGCACACACGCGCGTGGACACAATCATATCATCACAGCCTTCACGCATTTCCATGCAAACGCGCATGACATCATACACATACGCACAAACAAAAATACGCACACGTAGAAGAAAAAAAACATTCCGCATCACGTAAACACGCAAACACGAAAATACAGTTAAAAAAAACGCACACATTTGACCATTTACACAATTTCTGTCATTTTTAAAGGAACTTTTCGTATTACCCGATGAATGCTCTAAGCAAGAAACCGCTGGTCGTAATACCGTTCCCGTAATTGAATAAATAAAAGCAAAAACTTTTATTTGTTTTGATTTCTCATTGAACTATATATATATATATATATAGCTTGTAATAGACCTGGCTGGAGAGCTACCATTTACCTGTCTGTGGAAGAATTTGAGTCCAACTTTAAATCAAGCAGGCAAGTATTGCCTAGGGGGATAGCCCCCTGGGATCAGTGCTGGTAATTTTACTTAGCCGCTCCAGAGGCCAAAGCACTCTAGAACAGGCCCCGAAAAGAAGGTTCTTGAGTTCAAAAAGAAATACCTGAAGAAGGCTGGAGGGCACATCAGCCAAAACATTGTACAGATAACAATGAAGATGAGGACAATAGTCCGAATAATCCAAATAATACTAATTATCAAGCCACATCTCAAAAATTCAGAGAAATAGCGCAGATAACAATAAAGATGAGGACAATAGTCCAAATAATCCAAATGATACTAATTATCAAGCCTCATCTCAAAAATTCAGTGAAATAGAATTAATGTTTCTTTCATTGTTCATTTCTTTCTTGGCAAATACAGCTCCAGTCTCAGCCAAGAATAAGACAATTCTAAAGAGAATTAATGTTTCATTTATTTTTTCTTTCTTTCTTGGTAAATACAGCTTTCAGTCCCAAGCAAGCAAGGTATTTTTTTTAAGAAAAAAATAAATAAATAAAAACGTTTGAGATATTCTCGTTGTCATGGTAACAAAACTATTCATTAAGATGTTAAATCAAGCATATTTAAAAAATAATGCGTTTTGAAAATCGTAAAGAAACCGATAAGAGGTTGAATAACGCAGACTGGAATCCATTAAACGTCTCCTCAGAAATTTTCTTGTTTCAGAGATTAGACACTTGAAATATTTTAATGTCTCTTATGCGAACAGTGAATGGAACGGCCGATCACGAAAGAAAAATCGAGCAAAGATAAGGGTGAAAGAAATACAATTCAGGGAAAACAACCAAAGTTAATAAAAATTTTAATCCTTACTAGCAAGTTTTAATGCAATGAAATATATTAAATTAGAAAGACAAACAAAATTAAATAAGAACACATATAAAAAGATTACACTTATTTTACTTGGTTTCTTTTAAAATCCTTCATATGATTGATTTTAATTACGTTGGAGTATAAAACAATAATATTAGACATCAATAACACCAAGGAATTATTTATTAAACCTGGTTTTGTTAAAACCAGTATGCAAATAAACCACACCGTATATTATGTAAACCTTTATTTCTTAGTGAGATATAAGACACATCACATTTGCCTCAGAACAGTTCATGTTATTAGTGCATTTAAAAAATGCACTAATAACATGAACTGTTCTGAGGCAAATCTAACTCAGATTTTCATAGAGACCTTGTAAATAAATAAGATTTATTCTACATATCAATGAATTTGACTATAGATTAAATACTCATTGATAAACTTATTAATTCCAGAGGGTATTGTGATGTAAGCAATGATGTAGTTTCGGTTACAGACAGACAGACACCGAATCTCCATTATAATAAGATTGACTATAATGTCTCTTTTCACTAGATCACAGAATTTAAGCAGCAATGAGTCTGCTTACTATTTAGATGGGTAACCACAGCAGCAATTGTTTGTATAGCTTCCTTACTTCTTTTCTTATTCTTATACTTATCTTCTTGGCTGGTCGGATCTTCTTCTCTGTTGCTCTCTGGGCTGGTCTCTGTCTCTGGATCAAATCCTTCAAAGATCTAGGCCCCCTCCGATCAATTGCAGTTTTTTGCACAGCACAGTTGAGCTACTTAAGTAGCACCTTT
This sequence comes from Doryteuthis pealeii, assembly GCA_023376005.1. NCBI lineage: Eukaryota > Metazoa > Mollusca > Cephalopoda > Myopsida > Loliginidae > Doryteuthis > Doryteuthis pealeii. The sequence goes on from CM042178.1 coordinate 6,944,433, forward strand.
TGATAAGTTGGCCGTTAAAATGAAAAGATCGTGATAGTTTTCTTTCCTAATGTAAAATTATGTATTTTGAGATTGTGAAACAAAATAGGCTAGATATTGGCAGCGAAAGTCAAATGCAACAACATTTCTTTTTATCAAACAATTCATTTATACTTATCTTAAAGAACTGTCACCATAAATAATGATATATATCGACATTTTTTTTTTTGCTATTGTGAGTTTCTGATGAAAGCATCAGAAAACGATACAGGTTTTTATTCTCTTTGATTTGGAGTTGAATAAATTTATCTAAGTTATTTAGACTTTTTTTTCAGTCAGACAAAGATAATCAGTCGCGGGATAGATAAAAAGTTTGCTGGTTATGATTGAGCTATTTTTTCTAAGATTAAGGTTTTTTTGTAGTTGCTGTTGATATAGCTGAATTTAATACAAGGGTCTGGCACAGTTTCTGAAACACCATTTTATTGCTGAGGTTACACTTATTTCAATCATATTTTAATTGATTTCTATATAAAATCCTTCATAGAATTGGTTTTAATATGTTGGAGAATAAAACAATAATATTAGACATCAATAACACCAAGTAATTATTTGTTAAAACCATTATGCAAATTAACCACATCATATATTATGTAAACCCTTATTTCTTAGTGAGATATAAGACACATTTCAGGATTTTAGATGCACTAATATTAATAACATTAAGATTACACTCATTTTAATTGGTTTCTATATAAAATCATTCATAGGTATTGAAGTCAGTAAGTCTACTGTTGGTTTGAATAACAGCAGCTAACTAAGTACAACTTAAGCAGTGTCCAAGACAGTTGGTATTTATAGAAATCAAGAATGACCCATTCATGAATTTGGGTGATTTGGGTGATTCCATTCCTTGAGTTCTGATTGGCTGCTTGATTTGAATGATATTGTGGAGTTTTATAAATACCCTGTCATTATGCAGTAGACTTAGCGACTATTCGAGTTTGTATTGGGTTACAACCGTTTGTTGCCTTGTCTTCCCAGTTCGACAGTAATTGGAACTTTGATTATTCTTGAGGAATAAAATAATTAAAGATCAATAACAGTGAGTATTTAAGTTTTAATCTAATGTAAAAATCGAGCAAAGATAAGGGGGAAAGAAATACAGTCAAGGGAAAACAACTAAAGCTAATAAAAATGTTCAACCTTACTAGCAAGAATATGCACCCTCCGCCAGGTATAAGTATTTAAGTTTTAATGTAATGTAAGTAAAGTCGTTGGGGCGGCCTAATGTCGGTATCAGCCAATCAGCGAGGGAGTCTATCCCATTTTCAATAGCACTAGACCAAGGAGATTATTTTTTGGCATCTGAGGTGGAGCGCCACACCTACCATCAGCTCCTTACTTTACCGCACAGATCCCTGTGCTACTCATACGCTGAGTTGGCGAGGACCGGTATCGAACTAGGAACCTCGTAGTTTCTAGCCGAACGCTCTACCGACTGAGCTAACCCGGCCCCTTAATGTAATATATTAAATTAGAAAGACTAACAAAATTAAATAAGAATGCATATAAAAAGATTACACTTATTTTAATTATATTTCAATTAGTCACTATATAAAATCACCCATTGATTGATTTTAATATGTTGATGAATAAAACAATAATATTAGAGATCAATAACACCAAGTAATTATTTATTAAACCTGGTTTTGTAAAAGCAGTATGCTTTTATATATTATGTAAACCTTTATTTCTTAGTGATATATAAGACACATTGCAGGATTTTTACTCATCTTACTCAGATGGTTTGTGGTTCAGAAATATTGAAGGTATGGATGTATTTAAAAAAACAAAAAAAAAACAAATATCACTGAGATTCTGCAACAACGCACGGCCTTAATTTAGAGGCAAAAAATAGAAAAATTATACCCCCCCCTCTAAAATCGAAACATTAAGGTTTAACACAAAATAATTTGGCACACTTTCCTAACTCATGAAGGGGAACATTTGTGCCAAACTTTAAGTAATTCGGTGTCAGTGGATGCAGATATCAACTTTTTGCTGGTGTTTTGACATGGAATGACCCATATATATATATATATATATATATATATATATATAATATATATATATATTTATTATTATCATATAATAAGGGCAGGGATACATGCTCTCATTCAAAAGTGGAACATTGCTATTGAGAGAAACAGTGACTATGTGGAGAAGTAGGGATGTGATCCACAGAGGACCAGCTTCATTTTGATGTATGATACATGTTCCTGTGTTGGTAATTATACCTGTCCTAAACAAAATGGCATTACTTTTTGACTCACCTATGTGGAAAAGTAGGGATGTGATCTACAGAGGACCAGCTTCATTTTGATGTATGATACATGTTCCTGTGTTGGTAATTATAATTGTCCTAAACTAAATGGCATTACTTTTTGACTAACCTATGTGGAGAAGTGGGGATGCGATCCACAGAAGACCAGCTTCATTTTGATGTATGATACATGTTCCTGTGTTGATAATTATACCTGTCCTAAACAAAATGACATTACTTTTTGACACACCTATATGGAAAAGTAGGAATATTTTGATGTATGATACATGTTCATGTGTTGGTAATTATACCTGTCCTAAACAAAATGGCACACCCTCATACTTGCACCCGGTGGGGGGTGCATATATTTGCTAGATAAAATAATTCTAAGAACGCACACACACACATACACACACACACACATTGATAATGGAAATTAGAAAAAAACCTATTTTCTTAGATATTCAGGTTGTCATGGTAACCAAACTAATTCTTACTCGTTAATACCATCAAATTGTTAAATGAAGTATATTTACAAACTAATGCATTCGAAATTTTGCTGCAAAGGAAGCGATAAGAAGTGATTAAATAATGACGAGGGAAAATTCATTAAATGTCTCCTTGGAAAATATTCTTGCTTCACAAATTAAACACTTGAAAATATTTTAATGTCTCTTATGCGAAACAGTGAACGAGATATTATAATGAAAAGAGAGAAGGGAAAGATGGGACTAGAATAAAGAAAAAAAGAAATGAAACCCAAGGAAAAGACCAACGCTAATTGGTTGGTTGGTTTTGTTTTAAGGCATGTCAAACCTTTTCGGGTCAGTTAATGCCGTACCAAGTCATTTTGATAAGTTTGTGTTTCAAGTTCTTAATATGGTCAAGAAATGGGGGATCAGTTTACTACTTGGTTATAATACGAGAATGATCCCTCACTTTAAATCCAGAAACATGATTGAGGCATCTGGTTTGGTTGGTTGTTTTAAATCCGAATGAAGTCATTTTGATATGATTCTATGTTACAAGTTCTGAATATGGTCAGGAAATGGGGGATCTGTTTACTACTTGGTTATAAACCAAAAATAATCCCTCACTTTACATCCAGAAACACAAATGGCTAAAAGCTGTTGAGGTATCTGGTTTGGGTTGGTTTATTTGTTGAACAGGTTGGTTGTTTTGTTTTATGGCATGTCAACCCTTTTCGGGTCATTTAATGCCGAAATCAAGTCATTTTGATAAGTTTCAAGAAATGGGGGATCAGTTTACTACTTGGTTATAAAACCAAAATGATCCCTCACTTTACATACACATGGTTGAGGTATCTGGTTTGGTTTATTTGTTGAACAGGTTGGTAGTTTTGTTTTACGGCATATCAACCCTTTTCGGGCCATTTAATGCTGAATGATGTCATTTTATTAAGTTTCTATGTTTCAAGTTTTGAATATGGTCAAGAAATGGGGGAACAGTTTACTACTTATGCTATCACTCAGACCAACCGCCACCCAAAAAAAAGTTCAACATTGAGCCGACATCCAGGACATCTCTCAAATAGCAGTCAGACATACCAGACAACACTGACACTTCAAATTGGGTGAATGTCTATCATCACAATATCGATTATTATACAAAAGCTCAGTGAATCAATGATTGTTTTCGAATGGCTTTTTTCCTGTTTAGTTTAATGACACAAAATTCATACTAAAATATTTCTTATTTCTAGGATTGAGTTATGTTTGAAAAAAAAATCCATTTTAATTGGTTCTAATTTGTCCTAATTTGCAATTAAGTAAAAAAAACTGACCCGTCTCTCACTTCACAGTCTGCCTGTCATTTTCCCCCTCTCCATGTATATCTTGATTACCTCCTCATTATGCGTGTTAGTTTCTCTGTGAGAGTGAAGAGAGTGATTAATTTCATCAGCCAGACGGCTCATAGCTTCAATGAAATTCCAAGAATCAAGTCCATTTACATTAGGTCAAATGTTCCCTATCTTAAAAATCTTACAAAATGATTTTAATTTTTTAAAATTTAATTTAATTCGCTTTGTAAATTCACTTTTCCCTAATCTCAATTATCTACTCAGAGCTCAATGGGTGATTATTCCGCGATTGCTTGTAATTCATTACAATTAACCCTGAAGATCCTTTATGGTGAAACTTGAGCTGTTATGTTCACATACACCTTAATACTATATATATATATATATATATATATATATATGTTGAAAAGATAAATAAAGGAAAGAAAATGCTGAAGGGATAAAATTAACTTAATGAATTACCAACACATGTTTCGGCCAGGAGTTTGTTCATGTACACATTGTATTCTATTTATTATTATTATAATAGAAACCACAAGGTTCCTAGTTCGATACCAGTCCTCTCCGACTCAGCGTATGAGTAGCACAGGGATCTGTGTGGTAAAGTAAGGAACTGATGGTACGTGTGGCGCTCCACCTCAGACACTAAGATAATCTCCTTGGTCTAGTGCTAGCGAAAAGGGGATAGACTCCCTCGCTGATTGGCTGATACCGACATAAGGCTGCCCTGATGACTTTACTATAAGCGTCTCAAAAAATTTTCAAAAAATTCTTTTTTTTGAACACTTCAAAATTCTCTGTATTTTGACCATTTTAACTTCTATTATTATTATTATTATTATCATCATCATTATTATTATTATTATTATCATTATTTCATATTTAAAATAATAATAAATAGAATACAATGTGTACATGAACAAACTCCTGGCCAAAACACGTGTTGGTAATTCATTAATTTTATCCATTCAACATTTCTTTCCTTAATTCATTTATCCTTTCAGCATATTATCAGATTCATTTCCATTTTTCAACTCACACACACACACACACACATACACATACACATATATTATATAGAGAGAAATTTTTTTAAAGAAAACAAACACAGGATATCATGAACAATGGAAACTCTTTATGTCGATACTTAAGTATTTCGGGGTTTAAAACCTTCTTCAGGACATTGAAAATTTGTATAAGTCAAAGATGAAAGATGTCAGTGTATGTTGAATGGTTATTATCTTAAGAATCGACATAAAGAGTTTCCATCGTTCATGACATCCTGTGTTTGATTTCTTTAAAAAATTTTCTCCACATACTGTCAGATTAATTTCCTCATCGTACCTCCACATATATATATATATATATATATAGGTATATATCAGGACACCATGATGATAATAATGAAGATAGGTGCCTTTTTGGAACTAATTGTTTCATCCACTCAGGTTAGATTGCAAACACCAGACTAGACAGATCGACTATCTGAATACAAAACAAATAATTAATCTCCATGACAACTCATAAATGTCAATATTGTTTCTGAATTATTCATTAAATACATAAAGTAGTGTAATACCATATCTCCCCAAAAATAAAGCAGGTCTTATATTAATTTTCACTCAGTAATATAACACTAGGGATTATTTTCAACGGATGTCTTATCTATACATATACAGAGATGTTGATAGGTACACATCCTGCATCCCTGATGCAGTAAAATCATATCTATGCATCCCAGTGTTTTTCTTTATTCTTTCCCCACCATTTCAAGCTAACTGTAAATACATTTCAATAGTTTCTTAGAAATGAATTACACAGGATAGGTTACAAGGTAGGAGTTACAAATTATTTGTATTAAAAATAGTTACTTAAAGCTATAATTGTTTACCAAGGATTATTATTATTAGTTACTTGAAACCATATAATTGTGTGCTAATTATTTGTATTAAGAATAGTTACTTGAAGCTATAATTGTTTACCAAGGATTATTATTATTAGTTACTTGAAACCATATAACTGTGTGCAAGAAGCTATAATTGTGGATTATTATTATTAGTTACTTGAAAAAGACAAACGACTATAACTAAATAGAAATAATTACTTAAAACCATATAATCATGAGTATTATATAGGAATACTTGAAACCATCTAAGTGCAAAAATAAATAAAAAAATCTCCTCAGAAATAACAACACAACAAATGTAAATATAAATGTACAATGTACACAATTCCCTAACCTCTAGGCATAAAGTAATCCCACACAGATTGGCATGCCATTAAAAAATCAATGCTTTGGATAAGATATGAATCCACTTCTTCTTCAGAATAGACTGGGATTTTTAGCCTTGGTTGGCAACCAGACTAAAAGAAAGACAACAATGAAATTAAAAGCCAATGGGTGTGAGGATAGTGACTCTAACCAGTAAATCCTAAAAAAGGATGTATTTGTATTAAGAATAGTTTCTTGAAGCTATAATTGTTTACTAAGGATTATTATTATTAGTTACTTGAAACCTTGAAGCTATAATTATTTACTAAGGATTATTATTAGTTACTTGAAACTATATAACTGTGTGAAGGCAAACAACTATAACTAAATAAAAATAATTATTTAAAACCATAGAATCATGAGTATTAGATAGGATTACTTGAAACGATACAACTGTGTGCAAATTATTTGTATTATATAGGAATACTTGAAACCATATAACTGAGTGCAAAAACAAAAAACTCCTCAGAAATAACAACACAACAAATGTAAATATAAATATACAATGTACACAATTCCCTAACCTCTAGGCATAAAGTAATCCCACACAGATTGGCATGCCATTAAAATCAATCAATGCTTTGGATAAGATATGAATCCACTTCTTCCTTCAGAATAGACTGGGATTTTTAGCCTTGGTTGGCAACCAGACTATGAGAAGGACAATAATAAAATTAAAAGCCGATGGGTGTGAGGATAGTGACTCCAACCAGTAAATCCTAAAAAGGGCATAGGGCTGGGGGAGAGGAAGCCAAGGTTTTAATCCACTTCTTCCTTCAGCTATGGGTTTAAATAGTAGGGCAGACTGGGATTTTTAGCCTTGGTTGGCAACCAGACTATGAGAAGGACAACTATGTAACTAAAAGCCGATGGGTGTGGGGATAGTGACTCCAACCAATAAATCCTAAAAATGATGTAGAACTCGAAGGGGGGGGGGAGTAAGTCAATGTTTTAATTGATTCCACTCTGAAATAGTTTGGCAGACACCACCCACAAAAAATATTGATATTCATCCAAAATACCCAGAAATGGTTGGTTGCCAGACAACATGCTCCAGCAATTCAAGATTTTCATTTGTTGATAGAAACTGCATTGAAAATGATTTATGATGAAAATTAATAATAATAGAAATGGCTAACAACATATTAGAACCTGGTAGTGAACAATTTCATATTTGCAGAAAAGGATTTTTACTGTGGTAGTTGAATATGCTGACTGCACCTCTGCAAGAGGGGTAAAAAACCTGTGAGGGTCCCATCTATGAGTTAAATAGATTAAAAAATATAAAGTTTTAACAATAACTGAGTTTGAAAAAAAGTTTTGAATACCCAACCGATAACAAAACATCTTCGGCATAAAATAACCCAATAAGTGTTGACATGCCATTAAATCCAACTAAAAACCCTTTTCAGGTCATTTAATGCTGAATTCCTTGATATTTTGGTTGAAGTCATTTTGATAGACAAAGGACTAAGGTTGCTTACAGTACCTGCTGTTGTTTAAGTGGTCACCCAATTAAGTACTGAACAGGCTCATTTGCTGAATTTGGTTATTATATGATTGACTGTTTTGTCTTTTTCTCCATGTATTCTACACTTGCTATTCTGTTGCGTCTTATCTATTTTTGTTCTTATGGAATTGTCTTGTGCTGCAATTATAAGAGATTCAGTTTCTCCTTTGGGGTTTCCCCTTCTTAACCATGTTCATGCAACCCTGTTGGTTGGGGTGTTAGAATACACCAACTGCACTTCTGCAGAGGGTCAAAATCCCCCCCCCCAATGGGGCCACCTGTTGGCCGTGGGTGGCGACCAATAATGCTTAAAGATGGAATCCTGGTGGCTGAGCAGTTCATTATATGCAACACTCCACATTGGCCCTTACTTAGCCCTAGTACTGATATGATTGTCCCAACCCTATTAACCTTATCGCAAACCCCAAACCCTTGTGAAGCCATTTTATTCTTATAGAGCCCTTTTTCCCTACACTAATTTCAAGGTTCTGGTGAAAACCCTTTTACCACCATCTTCATTTCCCTCTCATTTAAACCATTTGTTACAGTCTTACATATTACATTTTTTGTGAGGCAATTTCCAACTAAAGGGCAAGTTTTAGGAGTTCTACAATTGCATTGTGCACCTAGATTTCCAGTTTGCTTGGTATTATGTTTGTAAATAATTTTCTGCATGTTGTTGATATGGCAATGACCTACATTTTTAATAATTTTTATTAAATAATTTGCACAGCATTTCAGACCCAGTGAAATGAATGTTGACCAGTTTAACTAACATTCCACCATTTGTTTTAACATTCATATTACACGGTGGATTAAACTAGATAAATTTTGTTGCCTGTTGTGTCTTCTAGAGCTTTGGAGATTAAGATATTTCAAATGACTAATAAGGCTGCTATTTTTAAGAGCATTTTCATATACTGTTTTTGCTCTGTTAAAAAATTTACCATTGCATTAATTGGTTGAAAACCTATGGGCAATTGATTTATATTATATACATATATATATATATATATATATATGGGAGTAAATATGGAAAATAAATCCAACAATATTAAGAAATTTGAAAAAACAAATGTTCCGAAAATAGAATGAATTTATTTATCGATGTTTAAACATTTCGGTTTCTTTAAACCTTCATCAGGATGTATCTGGGGTGAAGAAAATGATGGATGTTTTATAGATGACAGATGTTTATAAACATTTTCATCTCCTGTCATCTATAAAACATCCATCATTTTCTTCACCCAAGATACATCCTGATGAAGGTTTAAAGAAACTGAAATGTTTAAACATCGATAAATAATTAATCCTATTTTTGGAACATTTGTTTTTTCAAATTTCTTTATATATATATATATATATATACACAACACACACACACACACACATACACATACACACTTCATTTGGGGAGTGATAAGAATTTATTCTGACAAACATATATTATTTCTGGCAACTTACTTGCTTTTTGATAAGACTGATGTGTCTCTTTCTTTTATAAGGATACATGATGCAATTGTAGAAATCCTCAAAGTTGCCACTTAGAAGGAAACTGCCTTACAAAAAATGTAATATATAAGGTAGTACACTACTCAAACCTAAGATGGAGCTCATATGAATACTTAAACCAATGCAAAAGAGGGTACGGAATTCAAGAATTAAAAAAAGGATTTTTTCTGTCACTCCCCTCTTTGTTTCACACATGCTAAACAAAATGACCGAAAGAAAAAGAAAAAATTGGGATAATAAATACTGAAAAGTGCTCAATATGTACTTTTTTAGGGAAGCGGATTAATGTCAGAATGATCTTCAGGATAATTCTGACAATTTTCAGCTTTTTTTCTTTGGTTGTATGTAATTTAAAAGCTATCCAATCTTTCTCTCTATAAACATAAACACACACACATATATATATATTATTTGATGTGGGACCATTTGATACCATCAGTTCCTCTCCCTCCCTCCCCCTCTCTCTCTATATATATTTATAGAGAGAGGGGGTAAAGGGAGGAAGAGAGACAGACAGAGACAGAGGGGACTGACTATGGCATCAAAAGATCTCTCTCTCTCTCTCTATATATATATATATATATATATATATATATATATATATATATATATATATACTTTGGTGTGGTACCAAGTTTCTTGGTACAAGGTGATTCTAGGCTGGTCCTATTCTCTACCAGTAGTTTGTTGTAGAGTTCAGGTTCCGTATGAGAGCTCAATGTTTAATTATTGTAAACAGAGCAAAGTTATTTGTGAATATATATGTCTTTTATTTAGACAGGCACATGGCCAAATTCATTTTATATTCATACATGTATAAATATAAAATGAATTTGGCCATGTGCCTGTCTAAATAAAAGATATACGTGGTCTAAAGAAGCTCTGTGGGCTCTAGATACCCATGAGTGGAAATGGTCCATAACCACGATACCCATGGTATTTAAGGCCTGCCATAACCATTTTCGTTTCACAGGCAATTGTTAAAAAAAAAAAAAATATGTACATTTTATTTATCTTGTCCTGTCATTTAACTTGACTTGTTAAAATACCACCGCCTTCCCCCTCATTCATTGACTGGCCTACTCGCGTAGAATCATGAGGAGAAATTTTGCCAGTATAAAAAATTAAATGGTCAGACCACATTATCTAGGAGACAACTCTCAAAGATAAGTAACTTATTTTTATTTCAAATAGTAAATATTGAATTAAGTCTATTGCCAAATGCGTGTAAATTTCTGCCATAACCATTTTCGTTTCACAGGAATCGGTAAATGAAAAATGTGATAAAGAAAAAATAAATAATAATCACCTTTTTCAATAGTAAATGGAACATGTGGACTTATACTAAGTTAAAACTTAGTTTGTTTTATTTTTTCCGGAGTGGTGGACTCTTAGATCTCACCAGATCATCCACCTGCGTTCCCCAAAGTCTCCTAGTCATTTTGCCCCGGCTTGTCACTGATACTTGACTTTGGGGAAGGAGAGCATGCGGTGCATGTCGCACAATCGCGCAACATGTAAAACAAAAACATGTGCAGATATTTCTACAAGTCCCAGAGTGATGGAGGGATGTGAGGTGTGCAGGCCTGACGGGATGGAAGCATGCAGATTTGAATCTACATACGGCATGATTCGTGACCTACTTAACGTCACCGCCTTGCTGATTGAACAGCAACGTGCCTCGGCGAGGTTGTGGGTGAATGAGCAGCCCCTTGGTTAACACTGTTCACCCAGTCACTTGGGAGGTGTCTATAAAAGCTGACCTAAACAAATGCCGATTCACCTATCAAGCTCTCCAGAAACCAACATTTCGACGATTGTCCACATTAGCTGGGCGAAAACTAGAAAATACTACAACACAAAACAAGGCTAAGAACAGCCACTTGGAATGTCTGGACACCTCCCGATCTTGAGAGGGAAGTATCTCGATAAGGGGTAGACAGATGTCCTTGCGGAAATCAGCTTTAGCTATAAGAAGTTTGAGGTAAGTTGACTCGAGCCCTCCATTCTGAAGCGACACATGACGGACGCCATGGAAACATTTCCTACATTGAAGTCTGACCTGTGTGGCAGCGCCTGTATGTCGAGGATTTCATGTGTGATCTGTGTGACGTGGGCCATCTGCATGCTCACAACTGCTCACATCTGGACTACTTGTAGAAATGGCCTTATTCTGTCAAGAAGTGGCAATCACCATATTTATAATTAAAGAAATAACAAAAGACTTAGAGATTTTGCATTATAGACTATTTCGGGGAGCTTAGACAAAGTGTCTAATTCTCCCGACTCATCAGAAGCTCCCCGAAATAGTCTATAATGCAAAATCTCTAAGTCTTTTGTTATTTCTTTAATTATAAATTATAAGAGCTCTCAAACTGCGACAAGTTGTTTAAAAAAAAAAACTCCTATGTCGTAAGGAAGATTTTATATATATATATATATAGAGAGAGAGAGACAGAGAGACAGAGACAGAGAGAGAGGTGAACTGGATTTGGCATCAAATGAGCTGTGCAACAAGGGGAATTACTGATGAAAAGAGAGAGGATGGATGGACTTTAGCATTAAATGATCCCACAAGGGTTGATATGCCCTAAAAACAACCAACCCATCAATTTGATGTTAATGCCTTCTCTATATTTTGTAATGACTTGCACATTTTTTTTTTTTTTTTCAGTGGTGTTATTTGCAGTCACTAACACCATTGAGGCCTATTTTTGCATTTTACTCACTAAATTTTTACTGCTAGTTTAAACCCATTATATCATTAAATATCATTGAAATCTGTCTTTTGCACTTAAAATATATTTTTTACTCTCTCAACTCATCAAGGCTATATTTATCTCCAATAACATGAAAGCATTGTATTAAATAAAAACAGCCTTAATGGTGTCACTGACTATTAGCATTTTTGAGAATCAAAGTAAAACTAATTCCATCCTGTCACTTTCTCCCTCTCTATGTATATCTTGATTACCTCCTCATTATATATGTTAGTTTCTCTATGTGAGTATGTAAAGAGAGAGAAACTGGAATCAGGTCTGTTATATCATTGAGTAGAACTCATTGAAATATTTCTTTTACACATGAAATATATATTTTCCTTCACTCAACTTGTCAAATTAAAAAAAAATAAAAAATAAATAAAATAAAATAAAAACAGCCTCATTGGTGTTGCAGACTGTGAGTCTTTTGAGAATCTAAGTAAAACTAATTCCATTGTGGTCTTTTAGTCAGTTGCTAAGAATTGGTAAGTCTTGCTAGGTCACATTCAAATGGATATAATTAAATAAAAATTACAATATTAATGACTCTTAGCGGGATTTTATAATTCTAAACATTTTACTATTATCTTTTTTTTGCTAGAAAATTTATTATTGCATTAACATTAGAATTGTGTCTAGGGTGTGGATAAAATATATTTTGACCCCCCCTCACATCAGAATTTCACACAAGAATTTTTAATAACCTGTAATGGCTATAATTGAATAAAAATTACAAAATAAAATATTAATGGAATTTAAAGAGGGTCTGTTAGCTCAGTCGGTAGAGCATTCGCCTAGGAATCATAAGGTTCTGGGTTCAATATCAGTCCTTCCCACTCAGTACATTAAGATTACCCAAGCTGTGTGGAGTACCCCTTCATAGTCATTACTCCAGGGCCAACTCTGACCCGGAGTGGTTGTACTTGTTACAGTCCTGTTTGCAAATTATTATCTTTTTCTATAATGGAAGGTTTTCAACTCTCTACATATTAAAATCAAGTGGCTGGTTTAGCTCAGTTGGTAGAGCATTCGCCTAGGAATCACAAGGTTCTGGGTTCAATACCAGTCCTTCCCAACTCAGTACATGAGTAGCACAGCTTGGGTAATTTAATCTGTGTGGTACCTCAGCAAAACAATCTAGCACAAGCAGAAAGGGGATAGACTCCCTCGCTGTTCGGGTAATACTGACAATAGGCCACTCCACAGGATTATTGCTGGAATTTGACATTTTTGACTAAAGAATTTTTATGAAAAGTCATTCAAATGGCTATAATTAAATAAAAATTACAAAATAAAACAGAGATGGTAGAGCATTTGGCTAGAAATCATAAGGTTCAGAAACAACATACGCAAGTCGTATCGTCACAAAGGGGTTGTTTATTCCTGTCTAGGCTCGTGGGTTTTTTTTCAGAGAGGAGAAGAGAGAGGGTAAAATCAAATTATTCTATCGTAAATCATGTTTTGTACTACTATGCACACAACTCAGGAAGCCCCGTCTGCCACTTACAAAAGCCCAGCCAAAAAAATGACCCATTTTTCTCTTCTTCTGTTTCCGTTAAATGGAATTTAAAGAGGGTCTTTTAGCTCAGTCGGTAGAGCATTCACCTAGGAATCACAAGGTTCTGGGTTCAATACCAGTCCTCCCCAACTCAATACACGAGTAGCACAGCTTGGGTAATTTAATCTGTGTGGTACCTCCACAAAACAATCTCCCTGGTCTAGCACAAGTGAAAAGGGGATAGACTCCCTTGCTGTTTGGGTGATACTGACCATAAGCCACTCCACAGGATTATTGATGGAATTTGACATTTTTGACTCAAGAATTTTTATAAAAACTTGTGAAGGAGCCTTTCTTAATTAGCTCAACCATGTGCCCGTGCGTCCCGACCACACAAATCCCAATCCAAAAGTGTCATGGTGGAAACCCCACTTCTGGATTCCCATCAAACCCCTACTGATCAAGGGCAGTAACTCTAGATTTCGTTAGGTCTGGACCTAACACACTTTTTTACATTTCTTATCTGAGATTTTTAAAAAAAATATATTTTTACCAATTTTCAGACTGATTAAGATTCATTCTTGTAGAATAATCATACTAAGTTCAAATTGGTAAGACAAGGCAACAAGTAGCCGTAACTGAATACGGATCTAACCTTGTTGAAATCCTACTAAAGAATGCCAGAGTATTTATGAAGCCTCATAACATCACAGAAACCAAGCAGCCAATCAGGACTCAAGGAATGGAATCACCCAAATACATGAATGGATTCAGTTTGGATTATTAAACTTTTCACTGAAGTAAACATATTTGAGTGTGTGTAGAATAATCATATTAGGTCTAATTACCTTCGAATTGGTAAGACAAGGCAACAAGTAGTCATAACTAAATACAAATCTATCTTGCTGCAATACTACTGCAGAATGCCAGAGTATTTATGAAGCCTCATAACATCATAGAAACCAAGCAGCCAATCAGAACTCAAGCAATGGAATCACCCAAATACATGAATGGACTATTCTTGATTTCCATAAATACCAGCTATCTTGGGCACTGGTTCAGTTGTGCTTAGCCAGTTGCTGTTGTCCAAACCAACAATAAGTATACTGACTGATTTCAATAATTCTGTGCTATTTTTTTTTTTGCTAATAATAATGATGATGATGATGATAATTATGTTCTTGACAATAAAAACAAAAAAAAAAATTTGTTACATCTGAACAAATTGTTTCGTTCTTTTTGGTTTTATTTCCAAAATGGCCACATTATTTTCTAAATAGTCAAACGGATGATTGGTTTTTCTATAAATAAAATTAACACCGAGAATATTGGACAACAAAAAAATACTATTACAAGAATAATTAACCTACTTTCTACTCCCCCAACATTGAATAAAAAATATTTATATATATATATATATATATATCTTTAAAAATGACAATTGCTGTTTTTCTGTTTATTAATAGAAATAAATAAATAAAAAAAGAAAGAAAGAAAAGATTATTATGAATCCATTCATTAAGACTTCAATGCATGAAGTTAGTTTTTTATATATATATATATATATATTGGTAATTTTTCCGAGATGAAATAAAGGAAAATAAAGTGCTCAATTACAAATGTAAGAGCTTTATTTATTAAATATAACTGTTTATACAAAGGTTTTAGTGAGCATTTACCTAAGGTTTCAGACTTTGCCTTCTTCAGGATACTATTTAATCCCTCTGATGTGTCTGCAAGGTTCACATTTTACGGTTATATATTTGTAAACCACAGCAATTTTACGGTTAAATTTATAGACGCTGATAAATTCAAAATTAAGGCTCGCAAAGAAAAAACTTGTGCACATTCCACTCGTACATATATATTTTTTTTACCTCACTTTACGAGTGGAATGTGCACAAGTTTTTTTTACATATGTGTTTTTTTGTTTATATTATTTTCCGGAAAAAAAAATCGTTTTTTTGGTAAACAATCAAATGGAGAGAACTTTGCGAGCCTTAATTTTGAATTTATCAGCGTCTATAAATTTAACCGTAAAATTGCTGTGGTTTACAAATATATAACCGTAAAATGTGAACTTGCAGACACATCAGAGGGATTAAATAGTATCCTGAAGAAGGCAAAGCCTGAAACCTTAGGTAGATGCTCACTAAAACCTTTGTATAAACAGTTATATTTAATAAATATATATATTAAAAATGTCCAGATCGTCCAAGATGAAATGCAAAATTGGGTAAAATTTGCAAATCATATTCAAAATCCCATGATATTACAGAGTGACCCAGAAAAAAACAGAACCCAAATTATAATATATTGATTTGAAGGCAATTACAATGCGTATAAAAAATAAAAACAAAAAGATGTTATTTTTGTCTTATCGATTTCAAAGTATAAACTTTATCTTCAGAGATGAATATCAGAAATGTACGTGCTTAATTTTTTTGTGTGGTTATATTTTTTTTTCTTCCTCTTCTTTTTTTTCTTTCTCCTCCTTTCTTTTTTCTTTATGTTATGAATGAAATGGGCGAATAACTGGAATTTCTTTTTTTTTTAATATCTGTTGAGAACAAATGTTTGAACCCCTGCTTGTATATGTATCCAATATTGTCTGTTTATCTTCCGGTGAAACATTGCAATTTATCTATTTTCCAATTAAACTAACCCTAAACCTAAACCCTAAACCCCCCTAGTTAAAATTAACAGTTTTATTACAAAATGTGTGGGTTCTGTTTTTTTCTGGGTCATGGGATTTTGAGTATGATTTGCAAGTTTTACCCAAAATTATAAATTATCTAGTGTTGCTTATCAGCCGAATTCTTAATTCATGTGACAAAAGAGCTCATAGTCACAGTCTTATAGCACTTGTAATAAAAATTTTTTCTACTTAGAATAACTGGCACACTTTACTGAGAGCTTATATACTCTAGTAAACACCAAAAAGTTCTCAAAAGGGGAGGTAATAATAAAATAAGGGAAGTAACTCTCAATTACTTATTACAGCACTATAGGAATAAGGTTAACAGAGTTATTGAAAACTTTGTCTCTCTCTATGTATACATTTCATGAGTAGGATATATATATATATATATATCTGTGCTAGGGAGGGTATTTAGTCAAGTTTCTTCCAACTATTTGTTGTTATTTCCTGATATGAAGTTATTTTAATTTCCATGTTTTATAGAAAGAGGGAGAGAAAAAAGAAAAGGAGAAAAAGAAAATTGAGGGAGAGAGAGGAAAGAAAGAGAGAGAGAGAGAGAGAGAGAGAGAGACTGGAGAGAAAGATACAATTAACAGAGAGAGAGAGAGAGGGGGAGGAGAGAGAATTAACAATGAGAGAAAGAGAATTGAGAGGAGTGAAAGAATAGTGTGAGAGAGAGAGAGAGAGAGAGAAAGGACAGAAAGAAGAGAGAGAGAGAGAGAGAAAGAAAAGAAAGAGAAAGAGAGACTGGAGAGAAAGAGAGCATTAACGAAAGGAGAAAGGAGAAAGGAGAAGAGAGAGAAAGAGAATTAACAGAAAGAGAGAGAGAAGAGAAGAGAGAAGAGAGAGAGAGAGAGAGAGAGAGAGAGAGAAACAGAACTAATAGGGAAAGAAATAGAATTAAGAGAGAATAAGAGAGAGGAGAGAAAGAGAATTAATAGAGAGAGAGAGAGACAGGATAGAGAGAGAGACGAGAGAGAGAGAGAGAGATAGTATTTCAGTCTTTTCTGATAAGATAAATAGTATATCCATAACCAAATAACATTAACTTTTTAGAGTGAGAAACACAAATAATCATTGTTGTTGTCGTCCTTTAAAATTTCAGAAATTCTCCTAAAAATATTCTTTTGTTATCAGACAAATAAAAGACATGAGCAAATGATAAAAGAAAAGAATAATAGAAACTGTGTGTGTTGTGTGTATATATATATATATATATATATATATATAAATAATAAAAGAAAAGAATAATAGAGACTGTGTGTGTATGTGTATATATATATATATATATATATATATATATTTATTATACTAAAGCTGAGCGAATCAATGTTTGTCTCCCAAAGGCTTTTTTACTCTTTAGTTTAAGTAAGTCCTCGGGTTGGCCTAAAGTCGGTATCAGACATTCAGCGAGAGAGGCTATCCCCTTTCACTAGTGCTAGACCGAGGAAATTGTTTTTGCGTATTAGGTGCTACTTATACGCTGAGTTGGCGAGGGCCGGTATCGAACTAGGAGGAACCTTGTGGTTTCTAGCCGAACGCTCTACCGACTGAGCTAAGCCGTCCCTAAATGATACAAAATTCATACTAAAATATTCCTTAGGTTTATTATAGCTCTATATTTATGATATATTGGTCACTCTTGGATAAATTATCAAGGCCACTGCAATGGAAATGCTAAAAGGGCAATCAGGGACACACACACACACGTACATATATATATATGTGTATGTCAGGCCCCAACACTAACTTTTTTCATGACCCTCCTGAACAAAAATTATCACCCGTCCCGAATGGGGTTTGGACCGTCCCAAAATCAAAATATTTTTGTTTAATTCATTAGCATCATCTATACTTGTCAGTCATCAGTAACATGTAATAAAACATTAAGAAAAGCTGAAGCAGTGATAATTCTGGATATTTAGACAAAAAAATCCATTTCCTAGTGTGTTTTGAGCTAAAAAATACTTTTTTACTTTAAGTTACCCTGAGTAGGGTTAATAGTACATAATTCGGTCCTTTTAAACTATCTCCCTCCACCATTAT
>CM042178.1:6967860-6975360 GCA_023376005.1 Doryteuthis pealeii
CAGGTCAAATGTAGGTAAAACTTAAAAAGACATTTTACAATTTTTAAAAACATTTTTATGGCTTTCTCCGTATCACCGATACTTTGTTTTCTTTCCTGGGCACACAAACAGTAACATGGAGGAAATGGACACGACAAAGCGAGTTCAAATCCTGGATGAGGCTATTATTCATTCTTGATGGGTACTCAATTTTTTTTTTTTTTTTTAAACACATTTTTAGACATATTTCCTATTTGACCCATAGATAAGACCCTAACAGGTACTACCACTCCGGGACAGAGTGGACCTGGGAGTAATGGTGATGAAGGAGTACTACTAATTCCCCAGAGCTCCAGAATCGGAACTTCACTATTAGATAGAGTTTAACGTCATACTCAAGACATTATGACCCATGATGATAATATCATTGGGAAAGGTATGAAGCCAACTATTCTCCTTCCAGCTAGCAAGTATTGAACACAATAATAATGTGGCCCGCGCTCGTTATTTTTTCAATTATCCGACCCACTGTGAAATATAGTTTGGTGATCGCTGGTTTAAAATGGCAACATTTTCTTTTTTAAATATTGATATTGCTATATTTTCTAAACTTTGCGAAAACGGGTTTTGTTGCATTTTAACAGACAATATTTGATACTATTTCCTCAAATGATGGTGAAAGTAAGAGATCTAGGTTTTGGTCTTAGTATTCATTATAAAAACACACAACTTTCATTATTTGGGAGAATTCGATATTTTTAAAAAAGGGAAAAATCAACCTATCCAAATCTGCAATGATAGAGTTAGGACTGTATTTTGCGTGTGTGTGTGTGTGTGTGTGTGTGTGTGTGGTTGTTTGTGTGTGTGTGTGTGTGTCTGTCTGTAAGAGACATAACTCGGTAAAACGAAACTGGTAGAGTGTTTATATAGGTATAATGAGGTTTCCCTCTTAAGGAACATAATCAGATAATTTTAAAAATAAATAGTAAATAGTAGAAATATTTATTTGGTTAAAAAGAAAATAAATTAATCTTTCTAAATATCTAATTTGTATGTGGTTTTACCGATTTAATTATTTTTTTACAGTGAAGTAAATAACAATAATAAACGAAAACATTTAATTTATCGATTGTTTTTATTATTAACTCTTAACATCCTGTTGAGAATGTTCCAAGTACAGAGCCCCATTCCTACAAGGATTTATCAAAAAATGACTAAAAATGGCCTTTTCATTTAAAGTTATCTGTTATTTTCATTCAATCAAAGACTTCTACATGTTTAATATTACATTTAAACAAAGGCTATCATTTGGGGTAGATTAGGAAAATGAATGTGACTTTTGGCCGGGTGGAATGAGGTGGTATAGGACATTAAGAGTTAATACTTTCATTTGATACGGTTATGAGCTTGTGTCTGCAAAATCAATTCAAGAATTTATAAGTGTGCCTACACAAAAATGGACACAGGATAATATACATACATATATATATATATATATATTTTTTGGAGGATATGTGCTTAATGGAAGTCATACCTAATTTTGAAAATTAATTAGTTAATAATTAATGAATTTAGGCGAGCATATATGTTCAAATGTAAGGCTAAACAAATCAAGAAAATGTCAATCCCTGAATGTACATTTCGTCCTATTAGGTCTCATCAGCAAGGTTATAGACATGGGAGACTGTTCCGTGTGTGACTCGAAACCTTGACTGTCACACACAGATCCTTGCACTACTCATACACGAGTTGTTGAGGGCCGATACCAAAGCAGGAACCTTGAAGTTCCTAGGCAAGTGCTCTATGAACTGAGCTAATTATAGATAAATATATATTAGTTTTGTTTTTTGTTTGTTGTGTTTTATGGCATATCAACCTCAGTGGGTCATTTAATGCCAATAAAGTTTTGAAATAAATCAATTCTTAATGGATAATACAATTTTTTTATAAATACATTTTTCTATTTAACCCATAGATGAGACCCTAACAGGTACTACCACTCCGGGTTTGAGTGGACCAGGGAGCAATGGTGATGAAGGGGTGCTCCACATTCCCCAAATCTCCAAAACTGGAACCTCACCATCAGATAGAGTTTAACGTCATTCCCAGGACATGTAGACCCGCAGCCACCGCCTTCTAGCACCCATATGATAAAAAGGGGTTGGGGCTTGCCATAAGGGCAATAGGGTTGGGAAAATCATATAGGTGCTAGGGCTTGACGTGACCAGCCGATTGATCGGAGGGGGCCTCTCCGACCGCCCGTCTAACCCAAAAAAGGGCCAAAGTGGAGTATTGCATGTCATGAACTGCTCATCCACCTGGGCTCTATCCTTAAGCATCACGAGTCGCCACCCACAGCCAACATGTGGCCCCATTGGGGGAGTCTTACCCCTCTGCAGAGGTGCAGTAGTGCATTCCAACGGTGCATTCTAACGGTGCATAGGGCGGATATTAGTTTTGGTATATATTCATGATTCCATGCCATTAAATATATACCATAAATAATATATATTTATTATTATTACTATCTCTCTCTCTCTCACACATACATATACATACAAATACATATACATATACATACATACATATATATATATGTGTGTGTATGGGAAAATAAGAGGAAATTAATTCGACACTATGTGGAGAAAGGTAAACAAACACGGAATGTTGTACAAGATGGATGTTTATTGTAGGTAGTGATGTCGACATAACGTTTCGGTCTGTTAGACCTTCTTCAGGACATTAGATTGAGTTCTTGCATCAACGGATGTCATTCTCATACAGGTGAGTTTGGAGGTTGTGAATAGGGGAGGGGTGGTCAGTTACTGGTGCTAGTAGGAGTGTTTAACTTTGGTAGTGGGAGTTTCATTTTTTTTCTGATGGGGGGGGGGTGTAGCTATCAACAGCAGAATCTTACTAGCCACACACCCATAAGAAAAAAAAAAAAAAAAATCTTGTACAACATCCCATATATATATATATATATATATATATATATATATATGTACTAATATCTTACATTGAATCTTACTAGCCACACACCCCGTCAGAAAAAAAAAAAAAAATCAAACTCCCACTACCAAAAAAAAAAAAAAAATCTTGTACAACATCCCGTATATATGTGTGTGTGTGTATATATATATATATATATATATATGTATGTACTAATATCTTACATTGATTCTTAGGTCACCTTGACCTTTTATAGATTTCTATTTGCCCTCAGACATAACAAGATACACTGACGGGAAATAAAATTACAACACACTATTTTTTTTAATTCAGTAAATGATTATATATGTTGAAAGGAAAAATAAACAAAGGAAAGAAAATGCTGAATGGATAAAATAGATTTTATTTTACTAACACGTGTTTCGGCCAGAAGTGAGTTCATGTATACATATATTCTATTTATTATTATTTTAAATATAAAATAAAATAAAATAATAATAGAAAACTACAAAATCTTTAATTATACAAAGAATAACGGCCTTCGTCAGAGTAAAATGTTTGAAATAAAAGTGGTTAAAATACGTAGAATTTTTGAAACGTTCAAAAAAATAATTTTTTTGAAAATGTTTGAAGAAAATGTTCCAGTGATAGAAAATAACTTCTGGCCGAAACATGTGTTAGTAAAATAAAATCTATTTTATCCATTCATTATTTTCTTTCCTTTGTTTATTTTTCCTTTCAACATACTGTCAGATTCACTTCCAATTTCAACTTACATATACATATATATATATATATATATATACACACACACTTACCAACCCCTCCACATGAGCAGGATATGACACAAGGTCATATACAGTGATCCTGACAGCTTTTTGATTTAGTGCATCCTGGGATGCACATATTTGCTTTGAATGAGTCCCTGGGAAAATTTATGGGTCACAACTAAATTTTCTTAATAAATTGTAGGGTTTTTATTTATGATCTGGGGAAACAACTAAATCAGTTTAACCCCTACCTTGTAACCTATCCTGTGTAATTCATTTCTAAAAAACTGAAATGTATTTATAGTTTAGCTTAAAATGGTGGGGAAAGAAAAAGAAAAACACTAGGAAGCATAGATATGATTTTATTGTGTCCTTTTAGATTTTTGTGTGTCAGGGACACAGGACACATACTTATCAGCATCTCTCTCTCTCTCTCTCTATATATATATATATATATATATATATACACACACGTGTGTGTGATGAGAATCTGTTGGATAAATGTGTGCGCATATATATATATGTGCACACATGCATATATACAAACGCATACATGCTCACACATATATAAATATCCATATACAAAAACATAGACACACACACAGAAATATACACATACATACTACATACTTACACACACACACACAAATACTTACACACACACAAATATACGCATACACACACACACACACAAATACTTACACACACACAAATATACGCATACATACATACACACACACACACACATATATATATGCTTACATACACATATGGAGAGAGAGTAGCAGAGTGTGTGATTTTTCAATATCAGGATATGAATGTATATTATATATACTTACTGCATTATGAGAATATACAACATATATTTTATAATCACGCAGTATATATATATATATATATATATATATATATATATATATATATATAGAGAGAGAGAGAGAGAGAGAGAGAGAGAGAGAGAGAGAGGAGAGAGAGAGGGGGGGAGACAGGTAAGATTTGGAATAAAATCTAAGATTATGAAAAAAAAGACAATACAAAAAATTAGATTGACCATGTTTTGTTATAAGTGGCTTATACAAACATTTTTTTCATTAATTTTGGAAGAACAAAAAAAAAGTAACAGTACGCTTGTCTCCCCTTGTCACTTGTAGACTTCATTTTTGAAAAATAAAATTTCATTTCTTAAAAACTTATTCTTACAGCAAAACATTTCAATTTAATTTTCTTGTATATATATATTTAATAAATAATTAAGGTCTTCATATATGTATGTATAAGTCTGATCTGTGTGGCAGCGCCTGTATGTCGAGGATTTCATATGTGTGATGGGGTACATAAAAAACAAGCTGGATCCGTGGGCCATCTGCGTGCTCACAACTGCTCACATCTGGACTACTAGTAGAAATGGCCTTATTCTGTCAAGAAGCGGCAATCACCATATATATATATATATATATATATATATAAATCTTAATAAATAATTAATCTTTTCATTATATATATATATATATGTTATGAACTCTCTCGTCGATTTTCAATGCATGAGGGTTCACACCCACAATGAACACCCACACAGTGATTTGTTTATAGTGGTGAAGGCTTGAGTTGGACTATTCACACTTTTTGGCACAGTTGATAAGAAAGAATTGGTGCATCAAGGGTTGCCATAAACCCAATCAACAACCGACCTCAGGAATTTTGAATTCAGAGTTATCCCTCTCCTAGACTGGTTACCTACTATTTAGCCCATAGCTGGAGGAAGAATATATGGATTCATACCTTTCCCAAGGGTATTAGCGCTATGTGAAATGTCAACAGCTTCGTCTAGGAACTGAACTCGAATTAATAAATAATTAATCTTTTCTATATATATATATATATATATATATATTATATATATATATATATAGTATCCAATTGCCGCTTTAACTTTTCTGTTGCAGTGGGTGGCATCAGTAAATAATCCAAAAGTGCTCAATATATTAAAAACATAGAGCAGTAATGATAATATTAGTAGAGGAAATATAATAATAATAATATCATATATATATATATATATATAAAAACCTTAATAAATAATTAAATTTTTCATTACATATATATATATATATATATATATATATATATATGGCTGGTTTATCTATGGTTTATACAGTTTATATATGGCCGGTTTATCTCAGTCCGTGGAGCATTTGACTAGGAACCTTCACCAACCAAGTGTATGAGTAGCACAGGGACCTAAGTGGTAAAGTGAGGAGCTGATGTTACGTGTGGTGATCCGCATTAGTTGCCAAAACAATCTCCTGGGTCTAGCGCCAGTGAAAAGAGGATAGACTCCCTCACTGTCTGGTTGATACCAACAATACACCACCCGATGACATTACTTTGATTATACATATATACATACATATACATATATATATATATATATGTGGATATGTATATACATATATACATACATATATATATATGTGTATGTAATGAAAAATTTAATTATTTATTAAGGTTTTTATATATATATGATATTATTATTATTATATTTCATCTAATGATATTATTATTATTATTATTATTATTATTACTGCTCTATGTTTTTAATATATTGAGCATTTTGGGATTATTTACTGATGCCACTGCAACAGAAAAGTTAAAGCGACAATTGGATACTATATATATATATATATATATATATATATATATATATTATGGAATCTCCCGTCGATTTTCGATGTATGAGGGTTCATACATATAATGAACATCCACACAGTGATTTGTTTATAGTGGTGAAGACTTGTGTTGGATCATCCACACTTTTTGGCACAGTCGATAGGAAAGAATTGGTGCATCAAGGGTTGCCACAAACCCAATCAACGACCGACCTCAGGAGTTTTGAATTCAGTATTATCCCTCTCCTAGACTGGTTACCTACCCAAGGCTAAAGGGCCCAGTCTGCCATACTATTTAACCCATAGGGAGAATATATGGATTCATTCCCAAGGGTATTAGCGCTATGTGAATGCCAACAGCTTCGTCTAGGAATTGAACTCGAATCGACGAGTCCATTTTCCACGACTCTAACCACTAGCCCACGCGCCTCCATATATATATATATATATATATATATATATATATATATAACAAATATATAAAAACTTATGTAAAAATATGCACATTCACCTATATTTATATGTATATATGCAAAATCTTTCTATGTAAAAGTTTTCAATTTTGGTTGAATCTTATCACAGAAACACTTGATATTATTCATTGCAAATAAAAAATATAAAATAGAATAATAAATTTTATCCTTAACATCATATATATTTTTACTTTCAATCATTTTCTTTATATATATATATATATATATATATATATATATAACTAATAAGTACATACATCTGTAAATGTATGTTATGATCATCAGAGAACTCAAGTCTGTGAACAAGAGATGAGTAATGCCTTTACGTTAAGTGGTGAAAGTTCATTAAAGTCCCTCTAGAGAGCTTTACCAAAGTTTCAGAAAATCTGACTTCAAAAAAAAAAAAAAAAAATCTCTTTAAATCTTTAAAAAAAGCAATTAACTCTTAACATCCAGTTCAGAATTTTCCAAGTCCAGAGCCCCATTCCTATAACAATTTATCAAAAATGGCTAAAAAACACAAAATGGCCAAGTCAGTATAGGATGTTAAGAGTTAAAAAACTTACAATATGAAGAAAAAATACAAAGTGGCCAAGTCAACAAAAACAATCAGTTTCATTAATTGGTTTAATCCTACTTAACGGACCTAAATTCCACCAT
>CM042178.1:6977860-6987860 GCA_023376005.1 Doryteuthis pealeii
GAGTCTAAAAAAAAAAAGAAAAAAAAAAGCATGCCCACACATAGACTCTCACTCCTACTCTTCGTTTTTATCTACCCATACTTCTAAAGTCAAAATATATATATATATATATATATATATATATATATATAGAGAGAGAGAGAGAGAGAGATTTTCAGACAAATTTACACCAGAATTACGAACATGAGGCCAAATTAAAACAGGACTCACCAAATGCCCATGATGAAAATGTGAAACGGGGGGATTGTTGCTGTCGTCAAGATTCCAAGTAGAAAGCCCCAGCAGAAGACACTAAATCCGACAAAGGACTTTCTTGCCCCATGTTGGCAAAAAGGGCAGGTCGCAAGTTTTGCTTTCCTTTTTTTGTTTCTTTTTTTTTTTGTTTTTATCCTCCTCCGTACACTACGGACTGTACGGGACTACAGGCCAACATAGAACTGCTGGCCACATTTCATAATACGGCAATCGGACTGGTCTTGCCAACGAGAGGATAGAATCAATGAAAATAACAAGCAGACCCGATACTCCTCTTTTTTTTACGTACTCGTACTCACTTGCGCAGACTAAAAACACATTTTCTTATAGAGCACTCACTCTGTCTTCACACACTCCTCTCTCTCTCTCTTTTCTCTCTCTGTCTCTGTCTTTTTCCTGTGTGGCACACACTTTGCAGAGTGACGCACATATTTTCACACAGATACAAGAACAGAGTAACATACACACACACACAGAGAAATTCAGTCGTTTAAACTCAAATGCATACATGTATTCAATAAAGACAGGCTAAAACACACACAACATAGTGATATTTCTTTCTTGCACACACACACACACATATATAATATATATATATATATATATATATATATTGTGGTACGTAGGTATATAGGCGCAATTACGGACAAACATTACAATTCCCACAGAAAGTGTTGGCTACTTATCCTGGCGGGTACGCATAAAGACGAAGATATCTCAACACGTGTCACTAAATATATTCACATGCACAGACAAATATACACACACTGATAAGAAACACACACACACACACATACATATATATATATATATATATATATATATATATATAGTCACACATGAATAAAACAACATATACATACACAAATAAAGAAGCTCCTATGCATACAAATAGGATAGGTGCATACACAAATAAGAAACACAAACACTCACATATGCACACACAAGAAGGACACACACACGTAAGAAAGAAACACACACACACATAAACGTAAGAAAGATGCACACATGCACACACACACACATAAGAAAGAAACACACGTACACACACACACACACACATACAACACACACATAAGAAGAAACACACGTACACACACACACACATAAGAAAGAAACACACATTACACACACACACATAAGAAAGAAACACACGTACACACACACACATAAGAAAGAAACACACATACACACACACACATAAGAAAGAAACACACGTACACACACACACATAAGAAAGAAACACACGTACACAACACACATAAGAAAGAAACAGACACACACAAACGTAAGAAAGAAACACATGTACATACACACATAGTTAAGAAACACACGCCCACACACATAAGAAAGAAATACACACACACAAGAAAGAAAGAAACACACGCATACACACACACAAGAAAGAAAGAAACACAAGAAAGAAACACACACACACATACTCACACACACATATAAAGAAAGAAACACACACATACTCACACACAAAGAAAGAAACACACACACACACACACACACACACACAAAGAAAGAAACACACATATACTCACACACAAAGAAAAGAAACAAACACATACATAAGAATGAAACTGTGAGACATAAGAAGGAAACACACCCACGTAAGAAACACACACAGTAATAAAAGACATACACATGTATACACAAACAAGGAGCACATATATAAATAAAAACATATACATATACGTAAGCAAAGAGAAAACATGTGTACACAATGAAAAACATACACACACACAAAGAAAACCCCCCCACTTGCACACATGTACTCATATAAATCTATATCTATCTATACATATATAAAGGGCTGTTGTGTGTATATGTATATCCAGATGAAATTTTGAAAATAAAACAACTAACAACAAAATAAATATATATACACATTAAATATCACCAGAACTTGGTTTTTGAGTAAAAATAATAGAGATTTGATTTATATTTGTGAAGATAATTAAAAAATAAAATTTAAATGATAACAGCATGGATTTTTTTTTTTTTTTTCATTTAATATTTTAGATTGTAGACATTAACATTACTTTTCAGAATAGCTGGATCAATGCAAGTTTTTTTCTTTTTTTTACATAGGGATTTAAATGGAGCATCCCACGAGGATTCAACTTATGATTCAATAATAATGGATCTGCGGGACTAACTTTTAAAAATCCCCCTCTACCCAGGCGACGCCGAGTAGCCGCTTCTAGTTACAAATATGTCCAGAATTGGAACTTCACCATTAGATGCGTATATATTTTTGTGTATGTGGTTGTAAATTGATTGAATATGATGAACACCTCCAATTATTATTATTATTATTATTATTATACTAGTAAATATATGCACCCTCCGGTTGCAAGTACTTAAGCTTTAACTCTTAACATCCTGTTGAGAATTTTCTAAGTCCAGAGCATTCCTATAAGGATATATATAAAAAAATGGCTAAAAATGACCTTTGCATCTAAAGTTACCTGTTATTTCCCTTAAATCGAAGACTTCTAAATAAGTTTAATATTACATTTAAACAAAGGCTATCATTTGGGGTAGATTAGGAAAACAAATGAGACTTCCGGCCAGGTGGAATGAGGCGGTATAGGACTTTAAGAGTTAATGTAATAAAATATTATATTAAATTAGAAGGGCAAATGAAACTAAATAAAAATGCAAATATAAAGATTTGAAACAGAGGTGGGTATAATCAAAAAATAGAACAAGGGAAACTTACTGTTCCACCACTCCCATCTTTCATTGCTAAATTTTCCTAATTTAATTATTTAGTTAAATTAGGATGTAATGAATAAAATCCCAGTTTTTCTTCTTGTTAATGGATTTCTTTTAAGATTTATACATGATTTTTTTATTCATATTTATTAAAATAAAACCAAACAATTAGAAATCAATAATACTAAGCACCTATTTATCAAAATAATTTTTTTCTAAATCAATACACAAATTAGCCTTTACAATCACACTGTAAACCGCTTTTTGTTTTACATATAAATACAATTGTATGTAATTAGTATGTAGATATGGTCAATAGTATTAATAATATAAAACAATTTTATTAATAATTGAAATTTAAATAAAAATAGAATCATGGGTGATGTGACATAAATAACAAAGGGAATTGTTAACTCAAGTTATCTTTCTTTAAGAGAACTCTCCTCTATCGAGAAACCCTTTTCATGTGCCCATCCGTCTTCACGGACCTTTTCGTGTTAGCAAGTGGAGTGAGTCAGGTGTGTTTTGTAATAAACATATTGATGGTGTTTACATTGATAAGTGTCTCCTTAGTCCAAAGCATTAGATGGAGCGCCACACCTACCGTCAGCTCCCCAAATTACTGCACAGATCCAATTACCCAATCTGTGCTACTCATACATTGTTGGCAGGAAACCAAGTGCCATTGACTTCATGTCAACGCTATCCTAAGTTAGAAATACATGCTCTCTCTGAGATATTGGGCACAAGCGACACCCTCCAATGAAAACCAGCACATGGACATGCTAGTGTGGCTCCCCCAGCAAAGACCTATATAGACCAGCTCTGTGCGGATACTGCATACTGTGTGGAGGACTTCCTGGGGTCAATGAATGATAGGGATGGTTGGTGAGAGATTCACATGGATATCCGTGCTGCTGGCGCGACATGATGATGATGACTTGTGAATATAGCACAAAATCTTTTTTTCCAATATAACGGCACTTTTTATAGACAAAAGTTTGGTTTACCTATGGGATCGCCCCTTAGTGGCGTCCTTGCATGTCTTTTCCTCGAATTCTTAGAATCAGGACCTTTCACATACATTTTACCTACAGACTCTCATTACTTCCATTATATCGACGACATTCTGTTTATATACCCACTTAATCATAACATATCACAAATAATAGACCGTCTAAATAAAATTGAACCAACTATCAATTTCACACACGAATTAGAACACAAAAACACTTTACCTTTCCTAAATGTATTACTAATAAATAACAACAATCACTTAGATTTCAAAGTCTACCACAAACCCACCAATAAGAATGACCATATCCACTTTTACTCACACCACAACACCAAAATCAAAAGTGGTTTGGTTATAGGTTTCTATCTTAAGAGCCCTTAGAATCTGCACCAAGAAATTTCTAGATGAAGAATTTGAATATATAGATAAATCCTTTACACAATTACAATACCCTCAACGTTTCATCCAACGTGCCAGAAAAAAAGCCATCAAAATCCATAACCGTAAACACCTTCCCTCCAATCCAACAAACAATACTCCCACCAACAACTATCTAAATAGATACATCATTCTCCCCAACAACTCAGCTACAACCATTATCGAAAAAAAAAAACTAAATAATTTAGGAATTAAAATGGTATCAAACTCCTCCAAAACAATAAAAAATATTATTATTAGGTGCCAAAAAAATTCCTTCTGTTGGTTTCAAAATTCTGAGCATGAAGTCATGAACTTTTCAGGTCACCCTCGTATAGTTTTAATTGTCTATGTTAAAATTGTCACTGGTCAATTTTTACTGGAAGTGCCTGCTGCTGCTGTTGGGAAAGTTCATAAATATAAGTGGCAATTTGGCGTACATACTATACCCATTGATAATCTAATATCACATTACCACCCACAAAATAGAAATAACATAAAGGATAAACAGAAACAATGCAACTGTGGAATCCATACAATGCGCCCCATGAAGGGAAGATGCTTGACTAAAGGTGTCATTTACCAGGCATCAGTAACATAACATAACATTACTAGTGAAGAATAAGTTCCAATTACCGTCGAACTGAGAAGACAAGGTAGCAAGCGATTGTAACTTAAATACAAACTCGAGTGCTACAAAGTCCACTGCAAAATGACAGAGTATATATAAGACTCCACAATGTCATTCAAATCAGGCAGTCAAGCAACCAATCAGAACTCAAGGAATGGAATGACCCAAATCACCCAGATTCATGAATGGATCATTCTTGATTCCTATTTATACCAGCTGTCTTGGACACTGCTGGAGTTGTACTTAGCTGCTGTTATTAAAACCAACAGTAGACTAACTGACTTCAATAACTAGCAGGAGTCCGTGCTGTTTGTGTATCGTACAG
The DNA here is from genome assembly GCA_023376005.1 of Doryteuthis pealeii. Classification (NCBI taxonomy): domain Eukaryota; kingdom Metazoa; phylum Mollusca; class Cephalopoda; order Myopsida; family Loliginidae; genus Doryteuthis; species Doryteuthis pealeii. Next base: position 6,983,234 of record CM042178.1, read on the forward strand.
CAGGTAGGCAGAGCGACTCTATATCTATGATCCGCTGGCAAATTCATGAACTATATCTGCTGGACAGCAAAGGGTGTCTATTATCTTTTTCACTAGCGATAGACAAGGAGATTGTTTTTGCGTCTGAGGTGCACAATCACACCTACTATAAGTTTCCGCCACTTTACCGTACGGTTCCAAGCTGAGATACTATCTGTGCTGAGGGCCGGTATCGAAGCCGAAACCTTGTAGTTTCGATGAGAATGCTCTACCCCCTGAGCTAAACCCGCCCCTAAAATTGTGTATCGCGAACAAATTCTATAAAACGGGCTTTTTTGTTAGCATTATTGAATATTTGTTTTATTAAATACCAAATCATATCTCAAACCATTGAATGATCATCAGACAAGTTATTATTGAAAGGTTTCCCACATAGATAGAAATAATAAATTGTTTGAAAATAATAGGCGGTTTCATTTTATATTTAAATGTAAAAACATTAATTATTTTTCAATCAACAACAGCAACAGCAACAACAACAGAAAGTTGTTATTTTTCAATCAACATTTAGAAAAGCGAAATGGAATCTATATATTAATACTAGTGTTCCTTAAAAGTATGACCGTTATCATCTTGAAACGCCTCCGGTTAAAAATGAGCCCGTCCAAATGAGTGTTGTCACTTCAGCTAAATAAGGGACCATTTTGTTTTTATTATAGAAAAAGAAAGGTAAAAAGTACATCCTACACAGAAAAATATAAGAAGAAAGAGAGTAGGAGAAAGATATTGAGAAAGGGGATAACAGTAACTAAAAGACTAATCTTATTATAATGGAGATTGGGTGTTTTTCTGTCTGTAACCGAAACTATATCACTACTCAAGTCATAATTCCTTAGTTATGACATCACATTCTATGATTTTATTTTTATTTAAACCTCAATTATAATAAAATTGTTTTATATTATTAATACTGTTAACCATATCAACATACTAATAACATGCAATTATATTTATATATACAACAAAATAGCGGTTTACAGTATGAACGGGAAGGCTAATTTATATTGATATTAAAAATGTGATTTTAATAAATATGTGCTTAGTATTATTGATTTCTAATTGTTTGGTTTTATTTTAATGAATATAAGCAAAATCTCTTCAATTAATCTTAAGTAATCCATTAACAAGAAAAATAAGTGTCATTTTATTCTTTACTTCCTCTTTTAACTAAATACTTAAATTAGAAAAAATAACAATGAAAGACAAGAGTGATGGAAGAGTAAGTTTCAGTTGTTCTATTTTTCGATTATACCACCTCTGTTTAAAATCTTTTTATCTGCATTCTTATTTAGTTTTATTAGCCTTTCTAATTTAACATATTTAATTACACTAAAACTTAAATACTTGCACCCGGAGGGTGCATATATTTGCTAGTATAACTAAATTCTATGTGGGATGCACAAAGTCGGAGTTCAAAACTGTTATTTGCTGCACCCCGTTTCATGACCAATTTCCTCGGGTTGTAGGTCTCTAGCACATACTTTTGTTTGTTCAGTTAAAGGAGAAAAACTGCTGGGCTCTGTTTATTCCCAGGCAAGTCTGTATATATTTGCCATACTGTCAAGCAGGGCTCAACATTAATGCTGTCCCGGGGACGATAAAAATTACATCCAGGATGATCAATACATCATCCGGCAGTTTGCTGGGGACGGTAAAAATTCTTCCTAAAAGTTAGTACTACATTCTATATTGGCCGTCCAGATTTGCCCGAATGCTGACCTCAAAATGAGGCTACGGTACCGCAGGTCTATTCTCAAAGCCATGTAATGAATAATGGTGGAGGGAGATAGTTTAAAAGGACCGAATTATGTACTACTAACCCTACTCAGGGTAACTTAAAGTAAAAAAGTATTTTTTTTTTTAGCCCAAAACACACTAGGAAATGGATTTTTTGTCCAAATATCCAGAATTATCACTGCTTCAGCTTTTCTTAATGTTTTATTACAATGTTATTATGCTACTGATGACTGACAAGTATAGATGATGCTAATGAATTAAACCAAAAATATTTAGATTTCGGGACGGTCCAAACCATTTAGGAACGGTTGATAATATTTGTTTGGGACGGTAATGAAAAAAGTTAGTGTCCGGGCCTGCTGTCAAGTCATGCTTTCATTCTCCATAGAAATCCCGTTTTTTTAAAACTGGTGGCATTTTAAAGCCTGTTGATTTCGTCATCTTGAGACGCAGTATAGGTGGCAATTTGTAAAACACAAAACAATATAAATTATCCACAACTGGGTCCTCGATCTGCTACAAATGTCAATAGGCATTGGTAGCAGGTTGAGACCCAGTTGTGGGATAAACTATATAATTTATGATAATCAATAACTCATAATCTACAAAAAACTACATTTACAAAACCATAAACACTTATTTTCTAATATTAAGCTTAGAAACACAACAACTCTATCTAGGTATATTCGAGACTTAAAAGATCAGAAACGTAAACCAATTATTGAATGGAATATCTTATGAAAATCAATGTGTGCAATCTCTAAATGATCCATAGAAATAACAAAAAGGATAGACAGAAACAATGCAACTGCAGAATCCACAATGTGACCATGAAGGGAAAATGCTTGACTAAAGAGTCATTTTACCGTATATTCGGGACTTAAAGGATCAGAATCATAACATGCCAATGGTCAATTTTTACTGTAAGTGCCTGCTGCTGATATTGGGAAAGTTATAAATATGGTGGCAATTTGGTGTACATATTATAACCAACAGTCTCATTAATAATATAAACACTAGCACTAATGGCTATCATTGTAGGATGAACATATACTCCCTTCACAGGAAGGCTGTGACTAGCGTCCAGTCACCAGACAAAAAAAAAAGAGAGAGATTTGATTTGGTTTGGTTTGTTTTGTTTTAACAGGCATATCAACACTCAGTGGGTCATTTAATGCCGATAAAGTTTTGAAATAAATCAATTCTTAATGGATAATACAATTTTTTTTATAAATACATTTTTCTATTTAACCCATAGATGGGACCCTAACAGGTACTACCACTCCGGTCAGAGTGGACCAGGGAGCAATGGTGATAGAAGGGGTGCTCCACATTCCCCAAACTCTCAAACCTGGAACATCACCTTCAGGTAGAGTTTAACGTCATTCCCAGGATATGTAGACCCGTAGCCACCGCCTTCTAGCACCCATATGATAAAAAGGGGTTGGGGGTTGCCATAAGGGCAATAGGATTGGGAAAATCAATAGGTGCTAGGGCTTGACGTGACCAGCTGATGATCGAGGGGGCCTCTCCGACTGCCCGTCTAGCCAAGATAGGGCCAAAGTGGAGTATTGCATGTCATGAACTGCTCATTCCACCTGGGTTCTATCCTTAAGCATCATGGGTCGCCACACACGGCCAACAGGTGGCCCCAATGGAGGAGTCTTACCCCTTTGCAGAGGTGCAGTCGGTGCATTCTAACGCCCAACCGACAGGGCGGAAAAAAAGAGAGAAAGTAACCGATACACTCTGTAGCAACAGTCAGGACATGGTCAAGTGTTCAGTAAATATGGATAAAAATATACAACACTAAAACCACCAGCCAATCAAAATCCTGGAAATGGACTTGCCGTGCCACAAAGTAGAATAGCCCAAGCTGCTATTTAAACCACTTACCTACAAAGTCTGGATTCTCGGAAGCTGATCCAACTTGCGACAGTTGAATACGGATCAGTTTACACAAATTTCTACAAGCTACCAGAGTTCTAATCCTGGATGAGACTGTTCGCATTTACATAGTGCTAATACCCTTGAGAAAGGTGTGAATCCAACTATTCTCCCTCCAGCTATGGGTAAATAGTAAGAGCAAACTGGGCTCTTTAACCTTGGTATGGCAACTGGTAATGTAAAATAATCATACTAGTTCCAATTACCGTCAAATTGGTAAGACAAGGCAGCAAGTAGCCGTAACTGAATACGAACCTATCTGCTGCAATACCACTGCAAAATGCCAGATTATTTATGAAGCCTCATAACATCATAGAAACCAAGCAGCAATCAGGACTCAGGGAATGGAATCACCCAAATGCATGAATGGACTATTCTGGATACCCATAAGTACCAGTTTTTGGTACTGGTTCAGTTGTGCTTAGCTTGTTGCTCAAACCAACAGACACTAACTCAATTCAACAGTATAGGAGAAGGACAACTCTGAATTTAAAACTATGGGTAAATATAGGGCAGACTGGGCTCTTTAACCTTGGTATGGCAACTGATCTAAGAGAAGGAAATCTCTGAATTCAAATCCTACAAACTTTTCAGCCCACCTCATACATACAAAAATATTTGTTCCGCATTAACATATAATTGTTCTCTTTGAAATCTTGCTAAAAAAACAAAACAAAAAATCCTCAGGGACAAGATGGGGGGAGGGCATTGGGGGGAAGGTGACCCCTAGGTTAAAGTGTGTGTGGGGGGGAGACGAAAAAGTGAATAAGAATAAATTACTTGGAGGTGAAGAAAATCCAAGAGAGAGATGGGGATATTACATGACCAAAAAAAAGTGGATTTGGTTGGAGTGGGGGGTGGGTGGGAGGACGTTATTAAGTAGATAATAAAAGAAAAGATAGGA
>CM042178.1:6992860-7017860 GCA_023376005.1 Doryteuthis pealeii
TCTTAGCAACTGACTAAACACCGCGATGGAATTAGTTTTACTTAGATTCTCTAGAGTCTGCAACACAATTGAGGATGTTTTTTTTTTTTTTTTTTTAACACAAAATTTGACAAGTGAGGGGAAAATACATATTTCATGTGTAAAAGAAATATTTCAATGAGGTCTACTACTGCTGAAACTTAACATACAAATAAAGTGGAAGTTAAATGTCACTCTCATACTCTCTCTAATTGCTCTCTCTTTACATACTCACATAGAGAAACTAATATATATAATGAGGAGGTAATCAAGATATACATAGAGAGAGAGAAAGTGACAGGCAGAATGGGAAGTAAGAGCCAGGTCTGTTTTAGTCTTAATTGCAAATTACGGTCAATCAGAACCAATTAAAATGGATTTTTTTCCCAAAGATAACTCAATCCTAAAACCAAGAAATATTTTAGTATGAATTTTGTGTCATTAAACTAAACAGAAAAAAAAGTCTTTAGCAAACAATCATTGATTCACTCAGGTTTAGTATATATATATATATATATATATATATATATATATATATATATATATATATATATGAAATTTAACATTTTGAAAACATATGATGTTTGTTATGCAATTACATAACAAACATCATATGTTTTTTCATAATGTTAAATTTCATACTGTCGGATTAATTTCCATCTATTTTTCATATATATATATATATATATATATATATATATATATATAGTGTCCTAATGCCACTTTGACTTTTCTGTGGCAATGGCATTAGTAATTTATCCAAGAATGCTCAATATACCATATTTGTAGAACCATGACTCTTTTCCATTATCCCTCTCTCTCTCTCTCATTATATATATATATATATATATATATATATATATATATATATATATAATGCTAAATCTGAGCGAATCAATGTTTGTCTCCTAAACGCTTTTTTACTGTTTAGTTTAATGACACAAAAGATATACTAAATTATTCCTTAATTTTAGGATTGTTTGAAAAAAAATTCCATTATTAAAATAAATACCCAGGTGACACTTTAATAAATTAATAAATCACTGCATAAATACCCAGGCCAGGTTGCGTTTTAATAAATGTTTACAGAAATACCTAAGTTGCATTTTAATAAATGACTGAAAATACCCAGGATGCATTTTTAATAAAGATGCTTACATAAATACCCAGGTTGCATTTTTAATAGATATTTACATAAATACCCTGGGTGCATTTTAATAAAAATGCTTACATAAATACCCAGGGTGTATTTTTAATAAATGCTTACATGAATACCCAGGATGCATTTTAATAAATGCATAGATAAATACCCAGGGTGCATTTTAATAAATGCATAGATAAATACCCAGGGTGCATTTTAATAAATGCATAGATAAATACCCAGGGTGCATTTTAATAAAGATGCTTACATAAATACTCCGGATGCATTTTAATCACTGCATAAATACCCAGGATGCATTTTAATGGCTGCATAAATAATTGCCTTTTAATAATTGACTGTATAAATCTCCAGCTTGCAACTTAATGAATGCATGCACAAATACAACAGCTGCATTTCATTGGATACTCATGTAAACCTGCAACTGCAATTTACACAAATATCTTCTCAAGTTTCAAAGAAATTTTTCATATTGATAATCTATTCATTGAATCTGGATCAAGTGTTGCCCTTCTCTAATTTCACACAACTCAACAGAAATCCAATATATTCATCAGAACACAGAAAATTTATACAATCACACAAACCTCAAAATTTACCTATCAACATGAGTGAAGGAATAAGTAATGTCAGAGTTGTCTCCCCATTGAATGTTTCATATTTATTGAAATCAGTCAGTCAATCAGTCTACTGTTGGTTTGAACAACAGCAACTAGCTAAGCACCACTGAACAAGTATAAAGATAAAGTATATAATGTATAGACTATTTCTCTGAATGTTTGAGATGAGGCTTGATGATTAGTATTATCTGCATTATTCGGACTATTGTCCTCATCTTCATTGTTATCTGTACAACGTTTCGGCCGATATGCCCTACGGCCTTCTTCAGTTATTTCTTCTCAGACTCGGAAACCTTCTTTTCGGACTCAGGAACTTTCTTGTCGTAATCAGGAACCTTCCGACAAGAAATACCTGAAGAAGGCCGGAAGGGCATATCGGCCAAAACGTTGTACAGATAACAATGAAGATGAGGACAATAGTCCGAATAACGCAGATAATAATAATGTATAGAGTTTACATTGTCTTCAAAAAATCTACTTAGCTCAGTCGGTAGAGCATTTGACTCTGACGGGAGACACAAGGTTCCGGGTTCGATATCAGCCCTCGCCAACTCAGCATATGAGTAGCACAGGGATCTGTGTGGTAAAGAAAGGAGGTGATGGTAGGAGTAGCGCTGTAACTCAAATGCTAAAAAACAATCTCCTTGGTCTAGCCCTAGTGAAAAGGGATAGACTCCCTCGCTGTCTGGCTGATACTGACTTCAGTCACCCCAACAGCTTTACTTGATGATGGCACCTTTCTGTCCACTAAGGAATTCGCCGTACAAAATATCTTTTGGGATGTGGCCATTTTCCATTCTCGTTGGTCTAGCGCTAGTGAAAAGGGGATATACTCACTCGCTGTCTGGCTGATACCAATGACTTTGCTTATTTAGATCAAATACATGGACATGTTAACACAAAAATGCAACGAGCTTGCAGCAAGAATTAGCTCACATTAGATTTGGTTTGGTTTGTTTTACGGCATATCAACCTCAGTGGGTCATTTAATGCCGATAAAGTTTTGAAATAAAGTAATTCTTAATGGATAACAAATTTTGTTTATCAACTCATGTTTTTCTATTCAACCCATAAATGGGACCCTAACAGGTACTACCACTCCGGGTCAGAGTGTAACTGGGAGTAATGACGTGGAAGGGGTACTCCATTGTTGGGTTATTATATGCCTAAGACGTTTTGTTTTATACATTCTTATGGATATTAAAAAAAAAAATTTTAAACACATTTTTCTATTCAACCCATAGATGAGACGCTAACAGGTACTACCACTCTGGGTCAGAATGTAACTGGGAGTAATGACGTGGAAAGTTTTGGTTTGGTTTTGTTTTACGGCATATCAACCTCAGTGGGTCATTTAATGCCGATAAAGTTTTGAAATAAATCAATTCTTAATTGATAATGCAATTTTTTTATAAATACATTTTTCTATTTAACCCATAGATGGGACCCTAACAGGTACTACCACTCCGGGTTAGAGTGGACCAGAGAGCAATGGTGATGAATGGGGTGCTCCACATTCCCCAAACCTCCAAAACAGGAACCGCACCATCAGATAGAGTTTAACATCATTCCCAGGACATGTAGACCCTCAGCCACTGCCTTCTAGCACCCATATGATAAAAAGGGTTGGGGCTTGCAATAATATAGGTGCTAGGGCTTGACATGACCAGCCGATTGATCGGAGGGGGCCTCTCCGACTGCCCGTCTAGCCTAAGTAAGGTTCTAAGTGGAGTGTTGTATGTCATTGAGGGCTCATCCACCAAGACTCTGTTATTAAGTATCACGGGTCGCCACCCACAGCCAACAGGTGGACCCATTTGGGGGAATCTTACCCCTCTGACGAGGTGCAGTCGGTGCATTCTAATGCTCCAGCCGACAGGGCGGTAGCTCATATTAGGAGAAACAAAATTATAAAGCAACACGCATTCCAGTGGATATATCTCTGTAACGGAATTAAACATATTAGTTTGGACTACAGACATAACTTACTTTCGGTCATCCATCCAAAATATGTTTGGGCATGCGGCCAGGGAAAAAAGAAAAAGGTTAATTATATAGTTCTTATGTATGATATGCACCCCTAACGTCCTGGGGTTATATGAAAATACGTTATTTCCAGTTGAGTAACATGATATTACAGGGTGACCCAGAAAAAACAGAACCCAAATTATTTATTTTCCTATTAGACTAACCCTAAACCTTAACCCTAAACTCCCCCCCTAGTGAGTACATGATATTACAGGGTGACCCAGAAAAAACAGAACCCAAATTATTTATTTCCTATTAGACTAAAACACTAAACTGTAACTCCCCCCCTAGTTGAGTAACATGATTTACAGGGTGACCCAGAAAAAACAGAACCCAAATTATTTATTTTCCTATTAGACTAACCCTAAACCTTAACCCTAAACTCCCCCCCTAGTTGAGTAACATGATATTACAGGGTGACCCAGAAAAAACAGAACCCAAATTATTTATTTTCCTATTAAACTAACCCTAAATCCCAACCCTAACCCCCTAGTTGAGTAACATATTACAGGGTGACCCAGAAAAAACAGAACCCAAATAATTTATTTTCCCATTAAACTAACCCTAACCACCCCCCCTAATTGAGTAAGATAATATTACAGGGTGACCCAGAAAAAAAAGAACCCACAAAAATTTTGTAATAAAACTGTTAATTTTTAAATTTTTTTAAAAAGTTTAAGTCCAACAAGGGTTAGGGTTTAGGGTTAGTTTAATGGGAAAATAAATAAATAATTTGGGTTCTGTTTTTTCTGGGTCACTCATGTTACTCAACTAGGAAATAACTTGCAAATAATCATGGTATGTTATTTACTAAGAATTGTTTAGTTTTTGGTGCAAAGGTTTTCTGTTTGCTTGAAGCATTTGCAATTTCTTAGTGGTCACCCATTCACGTACTGACCAGGCTTTTACCTGCTCAACATCTTTGATCTAGCAGGAAGTGCTGTTTTAAGCATGACTTGACTGTAAGCAAACACACACGCACCCATATATATATATATATATATATATATATATATATATATATATATATATAGTGTGAGATGGTCACGGTTTCAGCTTTTGCTGGAATGGCGTCCTTTGAATGTTCCTTTGTCACCTAATGAATAGATATGTAAAACCTTTATATATTTATTTTATTATATATAATATATATATATATTTTTTTACATAGTCCTAATACCCTTGAGAAAGGTATGAATCCAACTATACTCCCTCCAGCTATGAGTAAATAGTAGGGCAGATTGGGCTCTTTAACCATGGCTAGGTAACCAGTCTAGGAGAAGGAAAACTCTGAATTCAAACCTGTTAAACTCCGCTTAAGAAATTGACTTTGTATCACATCCTATGTGGAGAGATTGGTATATATATATATATATATATATATATATATATGTGTGTGTGTGTCATCCATGGACACTGTATTTGAATATATGCAGGGCTCGACACTAATGCCATCCGGGGACGATAAAAATTACATCCGGGACAATCAATGCGTCACCCAGGACAGTTTGCCGGGGACAGTAAAATTTTTTCCTCAAAGTTAGTACTACATTCCAATAATGGCCGTCCATGATTGCCCGAATGCAGACCATAAAATGAGGCTACGGCACCGCAAGTCTATTCTCAAAGCCATGTAATGAATAATGGTGGAGGGAGATAGTTTAAAAGGACCGAATTATGTACTACTAACCCTACTCAGGGTAACTTAAAGTAAAAAAGTTTTTTTTTTTTAGCTCAAAACACACTAGGAAATGGATTTTTTGTCAAAATATCCAGAATTATCACTGCTTCAGCTTTTCTTAATGTTTTATTACATGTTATTATGCTACTGATGACTGACAAGTATAAATGATGCTAATGAATTAAACAAAACTATTTTAATTTTGGGACAGTGCAAACCCCATTCGGGACGGTTGATAATTTTTGTCGGGACGGTCATGAAAAAAGTTAGTGTCGGGGCCTGAATATATGTATGTATATATAATATGATGTGCTATATTCATAAGTAAATAGTGCTCAATATCTTGGGTAGAATATGTATATCTATGTTAGGGTAGCATGGATACTAATATATATATCATCTTCATTAGGACATTCAAATATCACCTGGTGACATGGGCATTTTATTTTTCAAATGATAAAAGAAAGGGATAGAGAAATGTATATAGATATGCTCCCCATCACCCTGGGGTTGAGTACTTTGGGGGGAATTTTGCTGAAGTGTAAACGCAACGCTCTCCTATAAAAGGGATGGAGCACTCTATGGCGGCCTTTGCATACATAGAGATGTGTGTATAAAACAGTTAAAATCCCTTTCGCATTCTGTGGGTGATGATGGCCGACTGGTTAAGGTGTCCGACTGCTGCTGAATCGATCAGAACTCTATCCTGGCTGTAGGTAGCACACAAAATGTCTAGCCACACTGAAGAGACTTGATAAGTCAAAACACTTGTCTGTGGATGCCTATATATATATATATGCATGTATTTATAAAGATAAAAAGTGGCTTACTGGTGAAAATGGGCACGATCGTTGGAGGTGCAAAATTCAGGGGTTAAGTCAGCGATATAACAAATACAAAGCGCTCAATACGAAGTATAGCAAATTTATTAAAAATGGATACAAATGAAACCTACTCGAGTTTCACCATAAGGATCTTCAGGGTTAAATCCACTGAATTAATTGAGGTACCGATTAATTGCAGCCGATCACACGTGTGTTCACTGTATAAGATGTTACGTTATAAGGGATGTTTGTTTATATAACAATATATATATATATATATATATATATATATGTTTGATAAACAAGCATCCCTTATAACGTAACATCTTATACAGTGAACACACGTGTGATCGGCTGCAATTAATCGGTACCTCGATTAATTCACTGGATTTAACCCTGAAGATCCTTATGGTGAAACTCGAGTAGGTTTCATTTGTATCCATTTTTAGTATATATATTATATATATATATATATATATATTCTGTAAGGTTTCTTTTGTATCCATTTTTAATATATATATATATTACATTCTGTAAGTGATGACAGCCTAATGGTTAAGGTATCAGACAGACACCCAACCGATCGGATTTCAATTCCGGCTGTAGGTAGCTTACAAAATGTCTAGCCACACTGAAGAGACTTGATAAGTCGAAATACATGACTGTGGATGACCCTATATATATATATATATATATATATATATATATAAAGTTAGGGTAGCATTGCTTGGTTACTCAAAGATTAATTACTTGGTTTGAAAATCGCATAGAGAAGAAATTGTCACTAGAGTGCCATTGACTCCGTGTCCACACTATCCTCACTTACAATTTGAACCTGGGTAGCAATTTCAATATATAAGTTCTAATTTCATATCAAACAAGTAAAATATCCAAAATATTCAGACAATGATATTAAAAGATTTAATTTTTTTGTTAGTTCTACCTATTGACTCCCTGCTCCAACACATTACCTTCTGGTTAAAAATGAGAATGTAAATCCTGATTATCTAGTGTTGCTTATCCACTGAATTCTTATTCTTATGAGTGTCGTCACCTCTGTTAAATAATGGACCATGTCGTTTTTCATTTAAAAGAAAGGGAAGAAAAATGACATGCTGTACAGAAAAATCCAATCCGTTTCAATGGAACATAATGAAAAGATGAAAAGAAGGAAAGAAAAAAAAAAAAGAGTGAGAGAGAGTTAAATGAAGATTATTATACTTTTTACATATTGAACTATTTTTGCAATAGCTCATAAGTAAACATATCAAACGTCGTTATAACTAAATTATCGGTACTAATGCAGAATAGTGCGCAAGTGATAAAAGCATTAGATTACATATAAAAAGCATTGGATTTCAGTTGAAGTCTAACAATAGAGAAGAATATTAATTGGTTTGTTTGTTTGTTTTGTTTTACGGCATATCAACCTCAGTGGGTCATTTAATGCCGATAAAGTTTTGAAATAAATCAATTCAAGGATAATACAATTTTTTTATAAATACATTTTTCTATTTAACCCATAGATGGGACCCTAACAAGTACTACCACTCTGGGTCAGAGTGGACCAGGGAGCAATGGTGATGAAGGGGTGCTACACATTCCCTAAACCTCCAGAACTGGAACCTCACCATCAGATAGAGTTTAACGTCATTCCCAGGACATGTAGACCCTCAGCCACTGCCTTCTAGTACCCATATGATAAAAAAAGGGGTTGGGGCTTGCCATAAGGGCAATAGGGTTGGGAAAATCATATAGGTGCTAGGGCTTGACGTGACCAGCCGATTGATCGGAGGGGGGCCTCTCCGACCGCCCGTCTAGCCCAAGATAGGGCCAAAGTGGAGTATTGCATGTCATGAACTGCTCATCCACCTGGGCTCTATCCTTAAGCATCACGGGTCGCCACCCACAGCCAACAGGTGGCCCCATTGGGGGAGTCTTACCCCTCTGCAGAGGTGCAGTCAGTGCATTCTAACGCCAAAGCCGACAGGGCGGTGATAATAATAAGTTACTAAAATGAAATAATGTATGCCAGTCTTGAAAAATTTTTTTGGATTTGTTGATAAAACTTGCTCAGGTCAGTTTCATGAAATTTTGAGATAATCTACTTATTGAAGTAAGTCAGTTAGACAGTCAACAATTGGTTTGAGCAATGTGACTGGCCAAGCCTAACCATGAAGTTACTAGTTCTCCAATGAACCCACTATAACAGCTTAAATAATTACTGCCACTACTACCAGGAAGAGTCCATTAAGCTGAGGAGGTGTTTGACTGTTCCACTGTCCAATAGTTAACAATCTGTAACAGTCATTTCCAGACTGCAGGTTCAATCCTGGCTAAGGGTGAAAGTAACACAGAATAACAATTAACAGTATTCTACACTACTCTATTCCACTCATTTTTCAGACTCTTGTCTTTATCTTTGCATTTTCTAACATATTTCAGGCAATATACTGTTGAGCTTTCTTCAGATATATTGCATTCAAGCCATTAGAAGTAGCTATTAGATTATATGCAATTAAGGAACACATAGATTATCAGTCATATGGAAATCTGATCTCATTGACAAGTTAAAGCGACAATTCTTCCAGGCCGTAGTTGTATCAGTGCTACTGTACGGCTGCACCACCTGGACTCTAACAAAATGACGAGAGAATAAGCTAGATGGGAGTTGCACAAGAAAACTGTTGAATCTTGAACAAATCATGGAAACAGCACCCCCACAAGAAAACAACTGTATGGCCATTTGCCTCCTATCACACAGACCATCCGAGTAAGATGAACGAGACATGTTGGAGAAGTGAGGACAACACATGGTCCAAAAAGAAGTATATTGCGAGGGTTCTGGATGCTGCACAGAGGACCCCCGGGGCAATAAGTTATAGTGACGGATGGCGAGAGATTGCCATGGATATCCATGCTACTAGTGCGACATGATGATGATTATGAAGGAACACAAGTATTAATATATATATATATATATATATATATATATATATACACACTAGACAAAACATGACCCGTTGGGTCACACATTCAGTCACTCATTCAGCTCTGGGTAGATAAGTGAGATTAGGGAAAAGTGAGTTAGCAAAGTGAATAAATTAAAAAAAACAAAAAATTAATACGGACAAAACTTTAAAATCATTTTATAAGCTTTCTAAGAAAAGGAATGTTTACCAGTTGCTGCTTGCAAAATTTAACATAGAAATTAATTTCAAATTCTCCTGGCTCTTTCTCTCTCTCTTTCCTCTCCTAGAGAAAACTAACATTATATAACGAGGAGATAGTCAAGAGATACACAGAGGGGAAGAAAGTGATATGTAAGGGATTGGTCGGTTTTTGACTTAATTGCAGATTACGACTAATTAGAACCAATTAAAACAGAATTATTTTCATACATAATTCAATCCTAAAAGTAAGGAATAATTTACAATTTTCATGTCATTAAACTAAACAGTAAACAAGCATTTAGGAAGCAAAAGTTGATTAACAGCTTTAGTATAATATATATATATATATATATATGTGTATGTGTGTGTGTGTGTGTGTGTAGAAAGTTTGTAGAAAAAACAAGATGTTAATTGTTTTGCCCTGATCGAGAGCGTTTTGTGCCTCATGATTAACAATCTATTTATTTCGTCTTTCCTATTATACATAGTTGCTTTGATAAAGACCGCTTTATATGGAGGATGGAATTTATTTCCGAAATATTTAGAATCCAAAAAAAAAAAAAAAAAAGAAGTTAAATAAATATAATTTTCAACACATATTGCATTGTCGATTGCCTTTCAAAAATCTTTATATTAAACATACGCACAATGCTTCAAAGATTTACATTATTAAAACCTTATATATAATATGTATGTTAAATTTAAAATAAAATAAAAATATTAAAACGAAAAAAAAAAAAAAAAAATCCATGCTTTACATTTAAATTTTTATTTTTAATTTATCTTCAACGAAATATAAATCAAATCTTATTATTTTACTCAAAAACAACAGCCCTGGTGATAATTAGTGTGTGTGTATATATATTTACTTTGTCGTTATCGTTTTTATTTTTCGAAGTTTTCCTCCCCGTACATATACCACCAACAACTGCCCTTATTTCGTGAATACATACCAGGTCCCGACACTAATTTTTCATGACCGTCCACGATCAAAAAAAAAATCCGCCCGAATGGGGTTTGAAAAACCGTCCCAAAAATTCAAAATATTTTTGTTTAATCATTAGCATTCATCTATACTTCGTCATCCAAAATCAGTACATTAATAAACATGTAATAAAAAACATTAAAGAAAAGCTGAAGCAGTTGACAGAAACATCTATTTATAATCAAGAACATTAAATAAAATTAAAAATTTTATAAACTAAAAATTTATTCTTATTTTCCCAACTTTTATGTGGACATTTTCCAATTTCATAAAAAATTATCTGTGTGAACTGTGTCTATTTCTTCAGTGTTGTTGCCATTATAATTTTAGTTCTAGAACTAGACCGTTTTGAGGCAGTATTCGCATCACTGGATCCAATATTTGGAATGTAGACTAAACTTTTTTAGGAAAATTTTTTACCACCCCGGCCCCACAAACTGTCCCGGATGACGTATTGAGTCGTCCCGGATTAAGTTTCTATCGTCCTGGGACAGATGTCAAGCCTGATACATACACACAAACTGCCTTTATGTTCCTCCGGACATACCATACACACAAACTGCCTTTTTTATATGTATAGATAATGTAAAAATAGATTGGTTTGTCAGTAATCAGTTGGACAGTGGACCAGTCTATCCCATTTTTGCAATCGCTAGACCAAGGGAAATTTTTTTCTGGGTTTGCTTGAGTGGAGTGCCACCCTACCGTCAGCTCCCACTTTACTGCATATAGATTACAGGGACTGTGCTACTTATACACTGGATGTTGGGAAGGACTGGTATTGGAAACAGAACCTTTGTGATTCCTAGGCATATGGTCTACGACTAGCTAAAACAGGCCCCTTGTAGGATATTAGAGAGTTGAAAACCTTCCATATAGAAAAAGATAATAATTGCAAAACAGTGACTAACAAGTATACCACTTCCGGGTTCAGAGTTGGCCCTTGGAGTAATGGCTATGAAGGGGGTTTACTCCACACACTGGGTAAATGATCATGTATGAGCTTGGAGAGGACTGGTATTGAACCCAGAACCCTTATGTTAATAGGCAAATGGCTCTACCGATCTGAGCTAACATACCCCTTTAAACTTCCATTAATATTTTTTATTTGTAATTTTATTCATTATAGCCATTTAAAATGATTACTTAATTACAGGTTATTTAAAAAATTCTTGTGTTGAAATTCTTCGGAATGTGAAGAGGGGTCCAAAAATATATTTTATCCACAACCCTAGACACAATTTCTAATGTTAAATGCAATAATAAAATTTTTCTAGCAAAAAAAAAGATAATAGTAAAATGTTTAAGAATTATAAAATTCCACTAAGAGTCAATTAATATTGTAAATTTTATTATTATATCATTTTGAATGTGACCTACAAAGGGGACTTACAATTTTTAAGCAACTGACTAACCACGCGATGAATTAGTTTTATTAGATTCTTAGAGTTCTTGCAACACAATTTGAGGATGTTTTTTTTGTTTTTTTTTACACAAAATTTTGACAAGTGGGGGAAGAATACATATTTCATTGTGTAAAAGGAAAATAATTTTCAAATTGAGGTTTCTACTACTGGCTAAACTAAACAATACAAATAAAGTTGAGAAGTTAAAATTGTCCCTCAAAATCATTCTCTAATTTCTCTTCTTTTACATACTCACATAGGAGAACTAATATAATAATTGAGGAGGTTAATCAGATATACATAGAGAGAGAGGGAAAGTGACAGGCAGAATGGGAAAGAGAGCCAGGTCTGTTTTAGGTCTTAAGACAATTAACGTCAATCAGAACCAATTAAATGGATTTTTCCCAAAGATAAACTCAATCTAAAACCAAGAATAATTTTAGTATGGGGATATTTTTGTGTCATTAAATAAACAGAAAAAAAAGTCTTTAGGCAAACAATTCACTTGATTCACATTCAGGTAGTATAATATATATATATATATATATATATATATATATATATAAACTATATATATATATGAAATTTAACATTTTGAAAAACATATTGATGTTTGTATGCAAATTTAATAAAAACATCATTATGTTTTTTCCATAATGTTAAATTTCATCTGTCGGTATTATTTCATCTATTTTTCATATATATATATATTAGTATATAATATAATATATATAGTGTCCTAATGCCACTTTGCTTCTTCATGTGGCAAATGGCATTAGTAATTTATCCAAAGAATGCTCAATATACCCATATTTGTAGAAACCATGACTCTTTTCCATTATCCCTCTCTCTCTCTTCATTTATATATATATATATATACTATATAAATATTATATTAGTATATATAATATAATTACTAAATTGAGCGAAATCAATGTTTGTTTCCTAAACGCTTTTTTACTGTTTAGTTTAATGGGACACAAAAAGATATAAATAAATTATTTCCTTAATTTAGGATTGTTTGAAAAAAAAAATTCCATTATTAAAATAAATAACAGGTGACACTTTAAATAAATTTAATAAATTCACTTGCATAAATACCCAGGCCAGGTTGCGTTATTTAAATAATGTTTACAGAAATACCTAAGTTGCATTTTAATAAAGGGGACTGAAAATACCCAGGATGATTTTTAATAAAAGATGCTTAATAAATACCCAGTGTTGGCATTTTTTAATAGATATTTAACATAAATACCCTGGTGCATTTTAATAAAATGGGCTTACATAAATTACCAGGGTGTATTTTTAATAATGGCTTACAATGAATAACCAGGAATGCATTTTAATAAATGCAATAGATAAATACCCAGGGGTGCATTTTTAATAAATTGCATAAGTAAATCCCAGGGTGCATTTTTAATAAATGCAAGATAAATACCCAGGGTGCCATTTTAATAAGATGCTTACATAAATTACTTCCGGATGCATTTTTTAATCACTGCATAAATACCCCAGGGATGCATTTTAAAATGGCTGCATAAATAATTGGCCTTTTAATTAATTGACTGTATAAAATCTCCAGGCTTGGCAACTTATGAATGCATGCACAAATACAACAGTGCATTTCATTGGATATCATGATAAACCTGCAACTGCCAATTACACAAAATATTCTTCTCAAGTTCAAAGGAAATTTTTTCATATTGATAATTATTCCATGAATTCTGGATTCAAGTTGGCCGCTTCTCTAATTTCACACAATCAACAGAAATCAAATTATTATTCATTAGAACACAAAACAGAAAAATTTATCAATCACCCCAACAAACCTCAAAATTTACCTATCAAACATTGGAGTGAGGATATAAGTAAATGTCAGGAAGTTGTCTCCCATTGAATGTCATATTTATAAAAAGGTTCAATCAGTCAGCAATTCAAGTCTACTGTTGGGTTTGAACAACAGCAAAACTAGCAGCCACTGAACAAGTATAAAAATATAAGTATTAATGTATAGACTATTCTTCTGGAATGTTTGAGATGATTGGGCCTTGATGAATTAGTATTATCTGGCATTATTCGGGACTATTGTCCTCAATCTTCATTGTTATCTGTACAACGTTTCGGGAGCCGATTATGCCCTACGGGCCTTCTTCAGTTTTTCTTCTCGGACTCGGAAACTTCTTTTTCGGGACTCAGGAACTTTCTTGGCGTAATCGGATTCCAACAGAAATTACCTGAGAAGGCCGGAGGGCATATCGCCCAAACGTTTAACAGATAAAACAATGAAGATGAGGCAATAGTCCGAATAACGCAATATTAATAAAGTTATAGAGTTTACCAATTGTCTCAAAAAATCACTTAGCTCAGTCGGTAGGAGATTTGGACTTGACGGGAAAACAAGGTTCCGGTCGATAACCGGGCTTCGCCAACTTCAGCATATGAGTAGCACCAGGGATTGTGTGGTAAAGAGGGTGATGGGTAGGAGTAGCGCTGTTAAACTCAATGCTAAAAAAAAACAATTCTCCCTTGTCTAGCACTAGGGAAAAGAGGAAGACCCTCGCTGTCTGGCTTGATACTGAACTTCAGGTTTCCCACCCCAACAAGCTTTACTTGATTGATTGGCACCTTTCTTCCACTAGGAATTCGCCGTTACAAATATCTTTTGGGGAATTGTGGCCATTTTTTCCATTTCTCGTTGGTCTAGCGCTAGTGAAAAGGGGGATATACTTCACTTCGCTGGTCTTGGCTTGATTTTACCACATGACCTTTGCTTATTTAGATCAAATACTGACAGTGTTAACACAAAAATTTGCACGGCTTGCAGCAAAAGAAATTACTCACATTTAGATTTGTTTGTTTTTTTACGGCATATTCAACCTCAGGTGGGTCATTTAATGGCCGATAAAGTTTAAATAAGTAATTTCTTAATGGATAACAATTTTGTTTATCAAACTATGTTTCTATTTCAACCAATAAATGGAACCCATAACAGGTAACCAACTCCGGGTCAGAGTGTACTGGGGAGTAATGACGTGGAAAGGGGTACTCCATTGTTGGGTATTATATGCCTAAGAGTTTTTGTTTATACATTCTTATTGGATATTAAAAAAAAATTTTAAAACACATTTTTCTATTCAACCATAGATGGAGACGCTAACAGGTACTTACCACTCTGGTTCAAGAATGTAGACTGAGTAAGTTACAATGACGTGGAAGTTTTTGTTTTGGTTTGTTTTACGCAGCATATCTCAAACCTCAGTGGCGTCATTTAATGCCGAGATAAGTGCTTTTGAAATAAATCAATTCTTAGGATATATCAATTTTTTAAAATACATTTTTTCTATTTAGACCCATAGATGGGACCCTAAAAGTACTACCACTCGATCGGAAGTGGACTCTTGAGTTGAGCAAACAGAGCTCGACAATGGTTGATGCAAGGGGGTGCTTCCACCATTCCCAAACCTCCAGAAACGGAACCAACCGCCAGTGATCAGATAGAGTTTAACATCAATTCCCAGGACTGTAAGACCCAGCCACTGCCTTTCTAGACCCATATGATAAAAAAGGTTGGCGCTGCAATAATATAGGTGCTAGGGCTTGACATTGACCAGCCGATTGATCGGAGGGCTCTCCGATGCCCGTCTAAGCCTAAGTAAGGTTCTAAGTTGGAGTGTTGGTATGTCATTGAGGGGGCTATCCACCAAGAACTCTTTATTAAGTATCAGGGCTGCCACCACAATCAACAGGTGGACCCAATTTGGGGAATCTTAAACCCTCTGCGAGGTTTGCAGTCGGTGCATTTAATGCTTCCAAAGCCGACAGGGCGTAGAATATGTAGCTCATCATTAGGGAAACAAATTATAAGCAACACGCAATTTCCAGTGGAATATATCTCTGTAAGGAATTAAAATATTAGTTTGACTAACAGACATAACTTACTTCGTCATCCATTCCAAATATGTTTTTGGGCATGCGGCCCAGGGAAAAAAGAAAAAGGTTAATTATATTAGTTCTTATGTCATGATATGCACCCCTAACTCTGGCGGTTAATGAAAAATAACGTTATTTCCAAGTTGAAGTAAAACATAATATTTACAGGGTGAACCCAGAAAAACAGAAACCCAATTATTTATTTTCCATTAGATAAACCCTTAAAACCTTAAACCTAAACTCTAAACCCCCCTAGGAGTAACATGATATTAACAGGGTGGACCCAGAAAACAAGACAATTATTATTTTCCTATTAAACTAACCCTAAGCCCAAACCTAAACCCCCCCCTAGTTGAGTAAATATACAAGGGTGACCAGAAAAAAAACAGAACCAAATAATTTATTTCCATTAAATAACCCGTAACCCCCCCCCTAATTGAGTAAGATTAATATTACAGGGTGACCCAGAAAAAACAGTAAACCCACAAAATTTTGTAAATAAAACTGTTAAATTTTTAAAATTTTTTTAAAAAGTATTACAGATCAACAAGGGTTTTAGGGTTTAGGGTTTAGGTTTAATGGGAAAATAAATAATTTGGGTTTCTATTTTTTTCTGGGGTACTTCATGTTACCAATAGGAAACAATGCAATTAATTCATGGTTATGTTATTTACTAAGAATTGCTTAGTT
This sequence comes from Doryteuthis pealeii, assembly GCA_023376005.1. Lineage (NCBI taxonomy): Eukaryota > Metazoa > Mollusca > Cephalopoda > Myopsida > Loliginidae > Doryteuthis > Doryteuthis pealeii. The sequence goes on from CM042178.1 coordinate 7,009,375, forward strand.
GGGTGCAAAGGGTTTCTGTTTGCTTGAAGCATTTTGGCAATTTCTTAGTTGGGTTTCACCCATTTCACGTATGGACCAGCTTTTTACGCGTCTTAACATCCTTTGATCTAGCAGGGAAGTGCTGTTTTAAAGCAATGACTTGGACTGTAGAAAACCCACACATGCACCCATATATAATATATATATATATATATATATATATAATACTATAATATATAATATATTATTAGTTGTGAGGATGGTCAACAGTTTCAGGCTTTTGTGGAATTGGCGTCCTTTTGAATGTCCATTTGTCAACTATATGAAATAGGATATGTAAAACCCCCCTATTATATTTATTTTATTTATATATAATTAATATATTTTTTTACATATCCTTAAATAACCCTTGGAGAAAGGTATGAATCAAATATTACTCCCATCCAAGGCTATGAGTAAAATAGTTAGCAGATTGCTCTTTAACCCTTGGTAGGTAACCAAGTTCTAGGAGAAGGAAAATTGAATCAACCTGTTAAACTCGCTTAAGAAATGGAACTTTGTTATCACTTCCTTATTGGACGAGGATGGGTAAAAATATTATATATATATATAATATATATATATTATTATTATATATTATATAATATGTGTGTTGGTGTGTATCGATGGACACTGTATGGAATATATGCAGGGCTCGACACTAATCGCCATCCGGTGGGATGATAAAATTACATCCGGGCGATCAATGCTCACCCAGGGACAGTTTTGCCCAGGGGAACAGTAAAATTTTTCCTAACAAAGTTAGTTCTACATTCCATAATGGCCGTCCAACTGATGCCGAATTGCAGACCATTAAATTGAGGTAGGCACCGAATAGTCTATTTCAAAGCCATGTAATGAATAATTTGGTGGGAGGGAGATAGGGTTAAAAGACGATTATGTACTAAACCATACTGCAGGGTAAACTAAGTAAAAAAAGTTTTGTTTTTTTTTAGCTCAAAACAACTAGGAAATGATTTTGTGCCAAAATATCCAGGAATTATCACTGCTTAGCTTTTCTTCAAGGGTTTTATTAACTGTTATTATGCATGATGACTGGACAAGTATAAAGATGTTTGCTAATGGAATTAAAACAAAAATTATTGGATTTTGGGTGGTCCAAAAAAACCCATTCGTACTGGTTGATATTTTTGTTTGGGACGGTCATGAAAAAGTTCAGTGTTCGGGGCCTTGGAATATATGTATTATATATAATATTGATGTGTGGGTGCTAGTATTATTAAGGAAAAATAGTGCTTCAATATCTTGGGTAGGATATGATATCTATGTAGGGTAAGCAATGGATACAATATATATTTTCATCTTATTAGGGAACATTCAAATATCACCTGGGTGGACATGGGCATTTTATTTTTCAAAGATAAAAGAAAGGGATAAGAGAAATGTAATATACATATGTCCCCCATCCCTGGGGTGAGCAACTTTGGGGGATTTGTGAAGTGTAAACGCAACGCTTCATAAAGGGGAATGGAGCACTCTATGGCGGCTTGATACATAGAGATTGTGTGTAATAAAAAAGTTTAAATCCCTTTCGCATTTTTGGGGTGATGGGTCTGATTTTGCTGCTGAATCAATCAGAACTCTATTCCTGGCTGTAGGTAGACAACAAATGTTTAGCCACAACTGAAAGGACTTGATTTAAATCAAAAACACATGTCTGTGGAGTGCCTATTATAGTAGTATATATATAATATAATTATATATGTATGTATTATAAAAGATAAATGGCTTACTGCGTGAAATGGGCACGATCGTTGGAGGTTGCAAAATTTCAGGGGGTTAGTCAAGCGGATATAATTAAATACAAGACGCTCAATCGAAAGTAGAGCAAAATTTATTTAAAAATGGATACAAATGGAAACTACTCGAGTTTCACCATAAGGGTTCTTCAGGGTAATCACTGGAATTAATTGAGGGTTACCGATTAATTGCAGCATACGTTGTACTGTATAATGTTACGTTATAAGGGGATGTTTGTTTATATACATATTAATAGTTAATAAATAATGTTTTTGAATTAAACAACAATCTTTTAACGTCAAAAATCTTATACAGTAACACACGTGTGATCGCTGCAATTAATCGGCTTTACCTCGATTAATTCACTGATTTAACTGGAAGATTCCTTATGGTTAAACTCGAGTAGGTTTCATTTGTATCCATTTAGTATATATATATATATTATATATATATATTCTGTAAGGGGTTTCTTTTTGTATCCATTTTATATATTATATATTTACTTACTGTATGATGGAAGCCTAATGGTTAAGTATAAGGCAGACACCCAACGATCGATTTCAAATTTCCGTGTAGGTAGGCTTACAAAATGTCTAGCCACACTTGAAGAGACTTGATAATCGAAAATACGTGACTGTGATGACCCTATATATATATATATATATAATATATATATATATAAAGTATGGCTAGCATTGCTTGGTTACTCAAAGATTAATTACTTGGTTTGAAAATCGCAAGGAGAAAGAAATGTCACTAGAGTGCATACTCCGTGTCCACACTATTCCTAATTACAATTTAACCTGGGTATCAATTAAATAAGTCAGATGNGCATTTCATATCAAAACAAGTAAAAATATCCAAAATATTCAGACAACTGATATTAAAGATTTAATTTTTTTGTTAGTTCATACCTAATTGACTCCCTGCTTCCAACACATTACCTTCTGGTAAAAATGAGAATGTAAATCCTGATATCTAGTGTTTGCTATATCCACTGAATTCTATATTCTTGATGAGTGTCGTCACCTCTGTTAAAATGGACCATCGTCGTTTTTCCATTTAAAAGGAAAGGGTAAGAAAACACCTGACATGCTGTACACGAAAAATCCCAATCCGTTTCAATGGAACATAATGAAAAAAGATGAAAAGAAGGGAAAGAAATAAAAAAAGAGGGTTAATGAAGTATTATTATACTTTTTACATATTGGAACTAATATTTTTTGCAATAGCTTCATAAGTAACATTATCAAACCGTCGTTATAACTAAATATCGGTACTTAATGCAGAATAGTGCGCAACGTGATAAAAGGCATAGATACATATAAAAAGCATTGATTTCAGTTTTGAAGTGTAATAATAGAGAAGAATATTAATTGGTAATACTTGGATATTCAAATAGCAATTTTACTAGGTCAAAAAGCAATATTATGCTGGCAGATTTAAATCAATGTCCAAGAATTTTTAAATGATGATAATAATGATTTGTTTGTTTGCTTTGTTTTGTTTTATGGCATATCAACCTCAGTGGGTCCATTTAATGCCGAAAAGTTTTGAAATAATCAATTCTTATTGGATAATACAATTTTTTTTATAATACATTTTTCTATTTAAACCCATAGCTGGACCCTAACAAGTACTAACACACCGGGTCAGAGTGGACCAGGGAGCAATGCGTCATGAAGGGGTGCTACACATTCCCCAAACCTCTTCAGACTGGAACCTCACCATCAGATAGAGTTTAACCGTCCATTCCCAGGACATGAACAACCCTCAGCTCACCGCCTTCTTAGCCACCCATATGATATAAAAAGTGTGTGAGGCTTGTCATAAGGGCAATAGGTTGGGAAAATCATATTAGGTGCTAGGGCTTGACGTGACCAGCCATGATCGGAGGGCCCTCGTCCGACCGCCCGTCTTAGCCAAGAAAGGGCCAAAGTTGGGAGTATTGCATGTCATGACTGCTCCTCCACCTGGACTCTATCCTTAAGCATCACCCAGAGTCGACCACCCATGGCCAACAGGGCCCCATTTGGGGAGTCTTACCCCTCTGCAGAGGTGCAGTTGGTGCATTCTACGCCCCAGCCGACAGTGCGTGATAATAAGGATAAGTTACTTAAAATGAAATAATGTATGCCAGTCTTGAAAAATTTTTTTTGGATTGTTGATAAAACTAGCTCAGGTCAGTTTCATAAATTTTAGATAATCTACAACTATTCCACTCATTTTCAAGGACTCTTGTCTTTATCTTTGCGTTCTCTAACATATTTCAGGCAACTATTTACTGTTTAGCTTTCTTCAGATATATTACAATTCAAGCCATTAGAAGAGCTATTAGATTAATGCAATTAAGGAACACATAGATTTATCAGTCATATGAAATCTTGATACTCACTGACAAGTTAAAGCGACAATTCTGGGTCCAGGCCGTGGTTTTTGCTTATCAGTGCTACTGTACGGTGCACCCACCTGGACCTAACAAAATGACGAGGAGAATAAGCTAGATGGTGAAGATTGCACAAAGGAAAACTGCGTGAATCCTTGAACAAATCATGGAACAGCACCCCCACAAAAAAAACAACTGTACCTTATAGGCCATTTGCCTCCTATCACACAGACCATCCGAGTAAGTACACGAACGAGACCATGTTGGGGAAAGTGAGACCATTGACTAGCCCTGCGAGGTTACTGGATGCTTCACAGAGGACCCACACCAGCGGCAATAAGTATAGTACTGGATGGCGGACGAGATTGCCATGGATATCCATGGCTACTAGTGTTTGACATAAGGATATAGAAGGAACACAAGTTAATATATATATATATATATATATATTATATAAAGTAAGTAAAGTCGTGGGGTGGACCTTAATGCCGGTATCAACCATGCAGCGAGTGAGTCTATCCCTTTCACTAGTGCTAGACAAGGAGATTATTTTAGCATCTGAGGTGGGCGCCACACCACCATCAGCTCATTACTTACCGCACAGATCCCTGTGCTATCATCACGCCTGAGTTTGACGATGCGGCGGTATCCGAAACTAGGAACCTTGTGGTCTAGCCGCAACGCTCTACCGACTGTGCTAACCCGGCCCTTTATATATTATATATACTATATATATATATACTATATATTACACTAGCACAAAACATGACCCGTTGGTCAACATTCAGTCACTCATTCAGCTCTCGGGTAGATAGTGAAGATTAGGAAAAGTGAGTTAGCAGAAGTGAATAAATTTAAAAAAACGAAAAAATTAATACGGACAAAACTTTAAAATTTTCAACTTTTTTTTTTGAAAAAGGGGGGGGCTGTTTTCTCATGTTACCATTGCGCTGCGCAAAAATTTAACATAGAAATTCATTTCAATCTCCTGGCTCTCTCTCCTCTCTTTCCTCTCCTAGAAAACTAACATCTATATAACAAGGAGGTAATCAAGAGATACAGAGAGGGGAAGAATGTGATATTGCAGAAAAAGTAAAGTAAGAGAATGGTCCGTTTTTTTGACTTAAATGCAGATTACGACTAATTAGAACCAAGTTTAAACAGAATTTTTTTCATACAATAATTCAATCCTAAAAGGTTAAGGAATATTTAGTATAAATTTCATTGGTCATTAAACTAACAATAAACAATGCCTTTAGGAAGCAAAAGTTGATTAAACAGCTTTTAGTATAATATATTATATATATATATAATTAATATATATATAGTATAATATTATTATGTGTGTGTGTGTGTGTGTGTGTGTGTAGAAAGTTTGTAGAAAAAACAAGATGTTAATTGTTTTGCCCTGATCGAGAGCGTTTTGTGCCTCATGATTAACGATCATTTATTCGTCTTTCCCTATTATACATAGTTGCTTTGTTAAAGACCGCTTTATATGGTTGAAACAGATTCTGTCAGCAAAACTATTAACATCTTGTTTTTTTCTACAAACTTTCTACACATACTGTCGGATTCATATCCATTTACTTTTCATAATTATATATATAAGGAATGACTTACTGATAAAAATATTGGGTTGGTCTCAATATTTGGTTGGTACAAGTATTACTCGGATAAGTCAGCGTTATAACAAATATAAAGTGCTCAATACGTAAGTTGAGCGGATTTATTATTATACTGAATAAATCAAGATATTGATTAATCACAGCTAACTGCAGGAGTTCATGTTGTAAATATTTACAAATGAACTCCTGCAGTTAACTGTAATTAATCAATATCTTGATTAATTCAGTGGATTTAACCCTGAAGATCCTTATGGTGAAACTCGAGTAGGTTATTTATGTATACACTATAATATTGTAGAATAATCATACTAGTTCTAATTACCGTCGAATTGGTAAGACAAGGCAGCAAGCAGTCGTAACTTAATACAAACCTGTTTTGCTGCAAAGACTACTGCAAAATGGCAGGTTATTTATGAAGCCTCAGAACATCATAGAAACCAAGCAGCCAATCAGGACTCAAGGAATGGAATCACCCAAATGCATGAGTGGACTATTCTGAATTCCCATAAGTACCAAGTTGTCTTGACACTGGTTCAGTTGTGCTTAGCTTGTTGCTCAAACCACAGGTATGCTAACTCAATTCAACAGACAATGATTATATATATATATATATATATATATATATAATAATGTGAAGAAAGGAAGTGAATCTGACGGTTATATTGAGAAAAAATGACACAGGTTTAAAATGGTTAAGTGGTGAATTTATGGCTGACGCTGCAGTGTTTCAATCTATTAATTAATCATCTTCAGGGCATTTGTTGGTATATGGAAGGTAATAAGAAATTTTTTATCACAGAATAACGAGAAAAGCGAGTGGTAGTCCTTGTTATCCAGTCTGTTTAAAAATTTTTTTGAGGTTTGAAAAAAGGAGACGGTTTGAAATATGACGTCAAATATTCTCTTTTACGGTGTGAGTATGGGACTGTGTAAGTGTGTGTATCCAAAGAAAGCATTGTGCATTTTTTAGGTGTGTGTTGCGCGTGTGTGTAAAATCTTTTGCGATAAACGACAGCGGAAACAAACCTCAATTGTGTGTGTGTGTGTGTAATATAATATATATTTATATCTAATATATATATATATATATATATATATATAAAATAAATATATAAATAAAAGAAAGATATTGATAGATATAAGTAAGCATTATGACTTTGTGTGTATTTCACTGTATTTTTTTTATATTTAGTTTTTCTTTATTTCTTTTCTTCTGATTTTCCCCAGTTAAATTATCCCTTGATCATTGTGTAATATTATGATTAATGTAGTGAAGATTTTGCTGAGTACCACCCACTTTTAACCCAATCGGCTTTCATCCGACAACATCCGCCTAGCCACACAGATTCTTGGAAGAAGGATCTAGCGCCAGGTCTGTTGGTTTACAACACAAACACTTTCCCTGTTTGCCTACAATCCCAGTGATTGCTGTTTCAAGCCCACGCTCCAGAAAGCTAACATTTCAAATGCTGTTTTTCAACTTCAGGCCGGTCGTCATACTCCTTCTCCTCTTAAGGAAATTTTCAGCAGCAACCCAGTAATGTGACGTGACGTACAAAGTTAAAATTTGGAAATACACACTGCACCAGAATTGTCCAAATACCACTCCAAAAATTTATTTTTAAAAAATTTAAATGTATAAAGACGTTTTAATTTTTTCATTTAAAAATTATTTTTCTGATGAAACATTTATAATTTAGTCCTGAAGAGAGTTTTAAAAAACCAAAACTTTTTCAGATCTTATATTTAAAAAACACCTAAATATTTTTTTTCATATTTACATTATATATACAGAGTAAGTATATATATATATATATATATATATAATCAATAGTAATGGTAATATGGATGATTTGGAATCATAACTTAAAGTATCATGGTTATGCAATCCTCAGATGAGTCAAATGGTTGAGATCTTAAAAACCAGTAGTTTTTTAGCATTTATATAAACGTGAAGCGTTTTCATGCGACATGATGATATAATGCTAAAAATTTATATATATATATATATATATACACATACACATACATAAAGTTAGTTTAGCATGGACATGGAGTCAAAGGCGCTTGGTTACTGACAGTTTCTTGTCTATGTGATTGTTTAAACCAAATACTTGGTATATATAAAAAATACCTTCTCTAAATATTTTTTTTTCATATATATATATATATATAATATATATATATATATTATATATATAAATTTCTGGTACAAGCAAATTTAAATAATACTTTAAGGGTAATCATTATGATCACCTATATAGGTGGATACGAAGGAAAAGAGTGAAAAAAAAAAAAAAAAAATTGTTTTATTTGATAAAAACAAGGCCCTTTCGTCCGGTTGCTCATCAAGGTTTTTACAGCCGGAGACGACTAAAAGTCAAATTGTAAATACATATGGGTATATATATGAGGGGGTTTTAGGAAAAGAGAAAGAAAAAAAAAAAAAAAAAAAAAAAAAATTTTACTTCTTTTAAGTCCCCATTATGTGACACCAGGCTCCAGACATATATATATATATTTGGGTAATTCCATGTCAACATATCCAGAAAAAAGTAAAATTGTCACCCACCCTCTTCAATTATTCTGAAATCTTTTCCAGGTGTGGACTATGTTAACATTAGACAATCCCCAAAATTTGAGCTTCCAATTCCAAAAATTGGTGGAGTTATGTCGGTTTTTAGCTCACAAAA
>CM042178.1:7027860-7038176 GCA_023376005.1 Doryteuthis pealeii
AAGCCGGTAGTCATAACTTGTTTTTGGCTACGTTAAATTTCAATTGATTTAACGGTGCAAAAATGTAAACATTGTTTTTTGTTCATAATTTTCATTATTTCCGTGAGCTGAATTTAAAAAAAAAAATCATCATGAGTTTTTTAATGTTTTTTAGTTCGAATGGACCCAAAATAGATATATAATATTAACCTTTATGCAAGTTTTATTGTGTTAAATATAGGGGGGATAAATTTCACAGGGAAAATTGGTGGTACCTATAATCCTCCTTAGTAAAATATTTTTCTAATCAATTTTCAACACAGAAACCATCTTCCAATAAAAATCCATTAACTTCAAGAAATTTACATCAAGCAATTTTACTAACTTAATCGGCAAGCAACACTTATCTTTTATTAAGATTACAGTATTTTCATTCCCAATTTACTTTCAAAGAGACTTAGAAAATTGGTTAAAAATACTTTTCCTTCGTGTCAACTATTAATATTTACCGAAAAAATAATAAATGATTTATTCAGTTACCCACGAGGCAAAAAAATGAAAGGGCAAGTTTTATATAATACATCAAAGTCAGAAATGTTTGCAAGCTGGAACACGTCCAGGTGTGGTCAAATCCTGTCAAATCCATTGGCAGGTCTTGACATTCCAATTGGCTAATAATAAAAACACCTTACCCCAACCCCACCACCCCCATCCAGATCAAATTAGGACAGAGAAGCTGGTCAGGTTGCTGACCATCTGATTCTGGTTTTGTTTGTTTTGTTTTGTTTTACAGCATATCAACCTCAGTGGGTCATTTAATGCCGGCAAAGTTTTCAAAGATTCATAGCGATAGCTTGAAAGAAAATTTTTCTAACTCAATTTTTTTTTTGTAAACAAAATTTTCTATTTAATCCATAGATGGAACCCTAACATGTACTACCACTCTGGGTCAGGTTTGACCTAAAAGAAATGGTGATGAAAGGGTGCTCTACATTCCCCAGACCTCCAGAACTGGAACTTCACCATCAGATAGAGTTTAACATCATTCCCATAACATGACAACGATTTTAACAGGTTTAAATTCAGAGTTTTCCTTCTCCTAGACTGGTTGCCTAACCAAGGTTAAAGGAGCCCAGTCAGCCCTACTATTTACTCATAGCTGAGGGGAGAATAGTTGGATAGCGCTATGTGAAATACAAAGAGCCTTCAGTTTGGTTTGGTTTGTTTAATGGCATATCAACCTCAGTGGGTCATTTAATGTCGACAAAGTTTTGAAATAAATTCATTCTTCAGTGGATACTCAATTTTTTTTAATAAATACATTTTTCTATTTAACCCATAGATGGGATCCTAACAGGTACTACCACTCTGGGTGGACCTAGGAGCAATGGTGATGAAGGCGTGCTCCACATTCCCCAGACCTCCAAAACTGGAACCTCACTATCAGATAGAGTTTAACGTCATTCCCATAACATGAAGACCCTCAGCCACCGCCTTCTAGCACATATATGATAAAAAAAGAATTTGGGCTTGCCATAAGGGCAATAGGGTCGGGACAATCATATATGTGCTAGGGCTGGACGTGACCAGCCAATTGATCGGAGTGGACTTCTCTGACTGCCTGTTTAGCCTAAGTAAGGACTAAAGTGGTGTGTAGCATATCATGGACTGTTCTGCCACCAGGGTTCCATCCTTAAGCATCACAGGTTGCCACCCACAGCCAACAGGTGGTCCCATTGAGGACTCTGCAGTATTGGTGTATTCTAAAAAACAGGGCTGTGTGTGTGTGTGCACACATGCATATAGAGATAAAAATTTAAGTTTTGTTGGTTAATATTAAATTGAAAACCTGAATGAAATGTCATGAAAATATTTAGCCACCATTTTGAAAAATGAAAAAAAAGAAAAATAACTCCTTTAATATTGGCAAAGTAATTTCTTGAGACTCCAATTTTCTTTAGCTGACAACAAGATGAAGGTAATTAATTTTAAGATAACAAGAATTCACAAAGAGAGTTGCAGAGGGAGGGAAAGAGGGAGAGAGAGAGTGAAAGGGAAAGAGGGAGGGAATGAGAGAGTGAGTGAGAAAATGGAGGGGGAGAATGAGAGAGAGAGGAAGGGAGAGGGAAAGAGCAAGGAGAGGTGAAGATAGGAGGGACCATAGAGAGTGGTCGAAAGAGGAGGGAAGTATAAGAGAGTAGTGGAGAGAGGAGGGAAGCATATAGAGAGTAGTGGAGAGAGGAGGGAAGCATAAAGAGTAGTGGAGAGAGGAGGGAAGCATAGAGAGTAGTGGAGAGGAGAGGGAAGCATAGAGAGTAGTGGAGAGAGGAGGAGAGAGTAGTGGAGAGAGGAGGGAAGCATAGAGAGTAGTCAAGAGAGCAGGAAGAGTATGGAAAGAAAGGAAGAGATGCTAAAGAGAAGTGTGTAGCATAGAGGAGTAGAGAGAGGAAGCATAGAGAGTGATGTTGAAAGAGGAGAGAAACAGAGAGAAGGAGAGAGACAGAGAGGAGTGGAGGGAGGCATAGGGAAGGAGTGCAGAGAGGAGAGAAGCAAAAATAGTGATATGAAGAGCAAGACAAGAGCATGGAGAGAAAGGAAGAGATCCGGAAGAGAAGTGTGTAGCATCGAGATTACAATCGAGAGAATAGATGAGTGTGTGGATAATAAATAAACTGAAGATATAACAAGTGTGATTGATTACAACAAGTCAAATACATAATTTCATAAGGACATTTTTTCATTTACACCGTCAAAATTCAATTGTTTGTTTAGGGTTAGGGTTAGGGGTTAGTTTTATAATTAAAAAAAAAAACTCTAATAATCATCTGTTAACAAGTGTTTTTGACGGTGTAAATAAAAAAAACTGTTCTTATGAAACGAGATTGCAAAAGGGGTGCCTAAAGGTCATATGGTCCAATCTTATTTACCACCCTCTTTCCTTTTTGTCATAGTAAAAATGTCAATAGTGTTTATTTTGTTTTTATTTATTTTTTATTTTATTTATTTATTTTTGTTAATTTAACTACTGAAGAAATATAAAAACATTTTACTTTATTTTCCAAACTTTTTTCACTATAGTTTTGTTTGTCAATTAAAATTATGGTAAAGTAGAAAGGGATTATTTTTTTTATAATACATAAAAGAGATTTTTTGCCATCCTCACAACTTCTCAACTCCTTAGTTACTAATGGAATTTAAAGAATCAGGTCCATTTAAATTTGGTCAAACATTCCCTTTCTTAGAAATCTTACAAAATGATTTTAATGTTTTTTTGTTTTTTTTAATTCTCCGGTCCTATTTCTTTTTGTAAAATTGAAACACCAATATTCTTAAAAAGCTAATGGCTAAACTTGCAAATCGGTCGGAAAATTAGGGTGACCCAGAAAAACAGAACCCAAATTATTTATTCATTTTCTCATTAAACTAACCCTAAAGCCCAACACTAACCCCCCCCCCCGTTAAGATTAAGTTTTATTACAAAATTTGTGGGTTCTGTTTTTTCTGGGTCATTCTAATTTTCCGACCGATTTGCAAGTTTAGCCAAGCTAATTATAATGACATTGATAGTTTTTGTTTTGTTTTGTTTTTTAATTATTTGATCTTGTTCAAAAAAGTATATATATCTTGTTCAAAAAAAGCTTTTCATCAAGATTTCAACTCAGAATGAAAGAAAAAAATCTCCTCTTTGTTTGTTATTCTATCCATAATAACACTCACTCACATAAATCTTGCACACAATGCAATTTAACTTCTATATTTCTATGTGTATAATAATCATAAAAAGTAAGTAAAGTCGTTGGGGCGGCCTAATGCCGGTATCAGCCAGACAGCGAGGGAGTCTATCCCCTTTTCATTAGCGCTAGACCAGGGAGATTATTTGGGCATCTGAGGTGGAGTGCCACACCTACCATCAGCTCCTTACTTTATCGCACAGATCCCTGTGCTACTCATACGCTGAGTTGGCGGCGGCCAGTATCGAACCAAGAATCTTGTGATTCCTAGCCGAACACTCTACCGACTGAGCTAAACCAGACTCTAAAATGTTGAAGAATAATCAAACTATGTTGAAGAATAATCAAACTAAGTTCCAATTACCGTCGAATTGGTAAGACAAGGTAACAAGTAGCTGTAACCCAATACAGATCTAACCTTGATCCAATCCTACTGCAGAATGCCAGAGTATTTATGAAGCTTCATAACATCATAGAAACCAAGTAGCCAATCAGGATTCAAGGAATGGAATCACCCAAATACATGAATGGACTATTCTTGAGTCCCATAAGTACCAGCTGCTTTGGGTACTAGTTCAGTTGTGCATAGCCAGTTGCTGTTGTCCAAACCAATAATATACTGACTTCAATATTAGGTACCATCATTATCATTGCATGAGATGTGTGTGTATATATATATATATATATATATACACACATGGTTAATCAACACCTAAAGAAGATGTCAAATCATTCAGAAAAAAGTAAAATTGTCACCTATCCCAACTATTTGTTCTGAGCAAATATCAAACTATCTTTTTGGTACAAATAATATTTAATATATGTGAAATAATAATAGAAAAAATGTTTGTCATAGATGCAGTACCACATCAGGATATTGATCTTGCAAAAAAGTCAGAAATCATCAATAACTTAAAATTGATTGACATTAAGACTTTGATAATTTTCACCTTTAATTGTCAAAATTCCTAGCAAATAAGGCAATTAGAGTAACCGCCCTTGACTTTCACTTTGAACCAAGCCGGTAGCTATTTTGAAAGTCTCTGTGCGAAATAAACAAATCTTAGAAACTTTTTCGAAAACAATACAACTGCATGCTTTAACACAAAAATATCATAAAATATGTTCTTAATAACAATTAAGTTCATTCCAGATAATGCGCATGCACAATTTTATGCTAGGAATTTTAACAACTAAAGGTGAAAATTACCAAGACATTTTTATAGCATTTGGGCAAAAATGCTTTGATGAACCAATTTCTAAGAGTAGGGAACTAAATGCTTAAAATGGCAACCAGTATTTTAACAAATTCTTAGTGATCCTGGCGGCGCCACCAATCTCACAGAATAGAAGGACGCAGCCTTTCATCCATTTCTCTATTGTATTTTTTTTTGTTCATTCATTTTCAATTCCTTAAGATTTGTTTCTTCCAAAATTACACACATTACAAGGAATAAATATTCTTACCAAATCTGCAGACTTAGAATTCTATGGAAATAAACCAAAAATATTCTTACCTGCAAAGAAAAGAGAAAAATAAATTAATACAATTGGCCCAATGAGGAATGACTACAGGAACAAAACGTTTAAATCACAGACATTTTAATAACCAAAAAAAAAGCAGACATTTCCAATAATCTGATGATTTGACATGGAATCACCCAGTTGCTAGTACAATCATTTCAGCCAATCTATTCTATGTATACCTTGTATAATTTTGAGAAGAGTCTTTATCATTGCAAGAGTTGTTCAGTCTATAGCATACTAAGTTGGTTGGCTGGTTTTATGGCATGTCCATTGGTTGATATTTAAGATGGATATGACCTGAGAATAGGTAAAAATTGAAGGGGGTGGGTGACAGGCCTGGATGATTTGACATGGAATCACCCAGTTGCTAGTACAATCATTTCAGCCAATCTATTCTATGTATACCTTGTATAATTTTGAGAAGAGTCTTTATCATTGCAAGAGTTGTTCAGTCTATAGCATACTAAGTTGGTTGGTTGGTTTTATGGCATGTCCATTGGTTGATATTTAAGATGGATATGACCTGAGAATAGGTAAAAATTGAAGGGGGTGGGTGACAGGCCTGGATGATTTGACATGGAATCACCCAGTTGCTAGTACAATCATTTCAGCCAATCTATTCTATGTATACCTTGTATAATTTTGAGAAGAGTCTTTATCATTGCAAGAGTTGTTCAGTCTATAGCACTAAGTTGGTTGGTTGGTTTTATGGCATGTCCATTGGTTGATACTTAAGATGGATATGACCTGAGAATAGGTAAAAATTGAAGGGGGTGGGTGACAGGCCTGGATGATTTGACATGGAATCACCCAGTTGCTAGTACAATCATTTCAGCCAATCTATTCTATGTATACCTTGTATAATTTTGAGAAGAGTCTTTATCATTGCAAGAGTTGTTCAGTCTATAGCATACTAAGTTGGTTGGTTGGTTTTATGGCATGTCCATTGGTTGATACTTAAGATGGATATGACCTGAGAATAGGTAAAAATTGAAGGGGGTGGGTGACAGGCCTGGATGATTTGACATGTAATCACCCAGTTGCTAGTACAATCATTTCAGCCAATCTATTCTATGTATACCTTGTATAATTTTGAGAAGAGTCTTTATCATTGCAAGAGTTGTTCAGTCTATAGCATACTAAGTTGGTTGGTTGGTTTTATGGCATGTCCATTGGTTGATACTTAAGATGGATATGACCTGAGAATAGGTAAAAATTGAAGGGGGTGGGTGACAGGCCTGGATGATTTGACATGGAATCACCCAGTTGCTAGTACAATCATTTCAGCCAATCTATTCTATGTATACCTTGTATAATTTTGAGAAGAGTCTTTATCATTGCAAGAGTTGTTCAGTCTATAGCATACTAAGTTGGTTGGTTGGTTTTATGGCATGTCCATTGGTTGATATTTAAGATGGATATGACCTGAGAATAGGTAAAAATTGAAGGGGGTGGGTGACAGGCCTGGATGATTTGACATGGAATCACCCAGTTGCTAGTACAATCATTTCAGCCAATCTATTCTATGTATACCTTGTATAATTTTGAGAAGAGTCTTTATCATTGCAAGAGTTGTTCAGTCTATAGCATACTAAGTTGGTTGGTTGGTTTTATGGCATGTCCATTGGTTGATATTTAAGATGGATATGACCTGAGAATAGGTAAAAATTGAAGGGGGTGGGTGACAGGCCTGGATGATTTGACATGGAATCACCCAGTTGCTAGTACAATCATTTCAGCCAATCTATTCTATGTATACCTTGTATAATTTTGAGAAGAGTCTTTATCATTGCAAGAGTTGTTCAGTCTATAGCATACTAAGTTGGTTGGTTGGTTTTATGGCATGTCCATTGGTTGATATTTAAGATGGATATGACCTGAGAATAGGTAAAAATTGAAGGGGGTGGGTGACAGGCCTGGATGATTTGACATGTAATCACCCAGTTGCTAGTACAATCATTTCAGCCAATCTATTCTATGTATACCTTGTATAATTTTGAGAAGAGTCTTTATCATTGCAAGAGTTGTTCAGTCTATAGCATACTAAGTTGGTTGGTTGGTTTTATGGCATGTCCATTGGTTGATACTTAAGATGGATATGACCTGAGAATAGGTAAAAATTGAAGGGGTGGGTGACAGGCCTGGATGATTTGACATGGAATCACCCAGTTGCTAGTACAATCATTTCAGCCAATCTATTCTATGTATACCTTGTATAATTTTGAGAAGAGTCTTTATCATTGCAAGAGTTGTTCAGTCTATAGCATACTAAGTTGGTTGGTTGGTTTTATGGCATGTCCATTGGTTGATACTTAAGATGGATATGACCTGAGAATAGGTAAAAATTGAAGGGGGTGGGTGACAGGCCTGGATGATTTGACATGGAATCACCCAGTTGCTAGTACAATCATTTCAGCCAATCTATTCTATGTATACCTTGTATAATTTTGAGAAGAGTCTTTATCATTGCAAGAGTTGTTCAGTCTATAGCATACTAAGTTGGTTGGTTGGTTTTATGGCATGTCCATTGGTTGATATTTAAGATGGATATGACCTGAGAATAGGTAAAAATTGAAGGGGGTGGGTGACAGGCCTGGATGATTTGACATGGAATCACCCAGTTGCTAGTACAATCATTTCAGCCAATCTATTCTATGTATACCTTGTATAATTTTGAGAAGAGTCTTTATCATTGCAAGAGTTGTTCAGTCTATAGCATACTAAGTTGGTTGGTTGGTTTTATGGCATGTCCATTGGTTGATATTTAAGATGGATATGACCTGAGAATAGGTAAAAATTGAAGGGGGTGGGTGACAGGCCTGGATGATTTGACATGGAATCACCCAGTTGCTAGTACAATCATTTCAGCCAATCTATTCTATGTATACCTTGTATAATTTTGAGAAGAGTCTTTATCATTGCAAGAGTTGTTCAGTCTATAGCATACTAAGTTGGTTGGTTGGTTTTATGGCATGTCCATTGGTTGATACTTAAGATGGATATGACCTGAGAATAGGTAAAAATTGAAGGGGTGGGTGACAGGCCTGGATGATTTGACATGGAATCACCCAGTTGCTAGTACAATCATTTCAGCCAATCTATTCTATGTATACCTTGTATAATTTTGAGAAGAGTCTTTATCATTGCAAGAGTTGTTCAGTCTATAGCATACTAAGTTGGTTGGTTGGTTTTATGGCATGTCCATTGGTTGATATTTAAGATGGATATGACCTGAGAATAGGTAAAAATTGAAGGGGGTGGGTGACAGGCCTGGATGATTTGACATGGAATCACCCAGTTGCTAGTACAATCATTTCAGCCAATCTATTCTATGTATACCTTGTATAATTTTGAGAAGAGTCTTTATCATTGCAAGAGTTGTTCAGTCTATAGCATACTAAGTTGGTTGGTTGGTTTTATGGCATGTCCATTGGTTGATACTTAAGATGGATATGACCTGAGAATAGGTAAAAATTGAAGGGGGTGGGTGACAGGCCTGGATGATTTGACATGGAATCACCCAGTTGCTAGTACAATCATTTCAGCCAATCTATTCTATGTATACCTTGTATAATTTTGAGAAGAGTCTTTATCATTGCAAGAGTTGTTCAGTCTATAGCATACTAAGTTGGTTGGTTGGTTTTATGGCATGTCCATTGGTTGATACTTAAGATGGATATGACCTGAGAATAGGTAAAAATTGAAGGGGGTGGGTGACAGGCCTGGATGATTTGACATGTAATCACCCAGTTGCTAGTACAATCATTTCAGCCAATCTATTCTATGTATACCTTGTATAATTTTGAGAAGAGTCTTTATCATTGCAAGAGTTGTTCAGTCTATAGCATACTAAGTTGGTTGGTTGGTTTTATGGCATGTCCATTGGTTGATACTTAAGATGGATATGACCTGAGAATAGGTAAAAATTGAAGGGGGTGGGTGACAGGCCTGGATGATTTGACATGGAATCACCCAGTTGCTAGTACAATCATTTCAGCCAATCTATTCTATGTATACCTTGTATAATTTTGAGAAGAGTCTTTATCATTGCAAGAGTTGTTCAGTCTATAGCATACTAAGTTGGTTGGTTTTTATGGCATGTCCATTGGTTGATATTTAAGATGGATATGACCTGAGAATAGGTAAAAATTGAAGGGGTGGGTGACAGGCCTGGATGATTTGACATGAATCACCCAGTTGCTAGTACAATCATTTCAGCCAATCTATTCTATGTATACCTTGTATAATTTTGAGAAGAGTCTTTATCATTGCAAGAGTTGTTCAGTCTATAGCATACTAAGTTGGTTGGTTGGTTTTATGGCATGTCCATTGGTTGATACTTAAGATGGATATGACCTGAGAATAGGTAAAAATTGAAGGGGGTGGGTGACAGGCCTGGATGATTTGACATGTAATCACCCAGTTGCTAGTACAATCATTTCAGCCAATCTATTCTATGTATACCTTGTATAATTTTGAGAAGAGTCTTTATCATTGCAAGAGTTGTTCAGTCTATAGCATACTAAGTTGGTTGGTTGGTTTTATGGCATGTCCATTGGTTGATACTTAAGGTGGATATGACCTGAGAATACGTAAAAATTGTCACTCATATTGGCCATTGAATGAGGTCAATATGAAGCAAAAATAACAGTCAGAGGGCAAGAGAAATAATCAGGATTATTTTGGTGGTTGGATATATTTGAAATGATATGGAACAATTATACATGTAATCATATACATACAAAATTCTGACAAAATACAAAACTCAATATTCAGTGCCATTGTTGATATTTAAGATGGATATGACCTGAGAATAGGTAAAAATTGTCACTCGTGTCAGCCATTGAATGAGGTCTATATGAAGCAAAAATAACAGTCAGAGGGCAGAAAATTTTGGTGGTTAGATATATTGGAAATGATATAAGAAACAATAAAATTCCCTTGTATCAATGATATTGCCTGCAAAATTCTGACAATATACAAAGCTCAATATTAGCACCACACTTCATAATGGAATTGAAAAATTAAGAAATGATACAATATACAAATAAAATATTATGTTATCTACTAAAAAGTATA
>CM042178.1:7038276-7048276 GCA_023376005.1 Doryteuthis pealeii
CGGAGGCACCCCCCGACTTTTATGAATCGCTTGGTGAAAAAGATTGATGAAACTAGACTAAGATCCAGCTTGCTGTTTTCAACAAAGTAGCAGCAAATTAGACAATAGTTATAAGGCCACCTACCTTCTTCTATAACACAAACCATCCGAGTAAGATGAACAAGACATGCTGGATGTTGCTGGAGAAGTAAGGACAAACTCAAAAGTGACGTTCTCCAATAGACTCATATATATGGACACACTAGTGTAGGCCAATCAGCAAAAAATTACATTCATCAGCTCTGTATGGACACTGAATGTTATCTAGAGGACTTACCAAGAGTGATGGCTGATGGCAAAAGATGCCGAGAGAGAGAAATTAAGAAAGAATAATATTAGAAGTGAAGAATAATCAAAGTTCCAATTACCGTCGAACTGGGAAGACATGGCAACAAACGGTTGTAACCCAATACAAACCCGAATAGTTGCAAGTCTACTGCAGAATGACAGGGTATTTATAAAACTCCACAATATCATTCAAATCAAGCAGCCAATCAGAACTCAAGGAATGGAATCACCCAAATCACCCAAATTCAAGAATGGATCATTCTTGATTTCTATATATACCAACTGTCTTGGACACTGCTTCATTATGTACTCAGCTAGCTGCTGTTATTCAAACCAACAGTAGACTAACTGACCTCAATAGTTGGGATGGAGCTGAAAGTGGAAAAGAGTTAACTTCCCTTGTTGCCAGGGTTTGCCACGAGAGGGCATCCTAACCATGGCATTTAAACTAAGCTGGAAGCTCTCTTGGGCACTGCTTCAGTTGTACTTAGTTAACTGCTGTTATTCAAACCAACAGTAGACTGACTTCAATAAGAAGAAGACTCTTTAACCCCCATGCTTGTGGCCTTGTACCAAACTAAGCTTAGTAAATGACTACTATACAATAACAAAGGCTAACAGACTATTTTCACTGAGTGCTCCATAATCCTGGCCTTGTGCCAAACTAAGCTAAGCAAATGACTATTGCTTCAATAATAAGTAATTAAGCAAATAATATATTGTCTATACACCAACGTAGTCTTTTTTTGTTGTATTTATTCCAGTCTGCACCGAGAAGAGAAGAGACATGGTACGGATATTTACCTAGCTCTCTTACAAAAGCCGACTCCAAACAATATCAACATTTCTGTGAAGCCTTTCATTGATATGTGAGGGTGGCAACAAAAATAGCTCAGCATGTTTAGAATTCCTTTTTAGAAATGTCTAATATGTAGAACAATATTATATTGTGTTACAATCTTATGGTTCCTGTAGGCTTTAGCAAGAGCGCTTGCCCAATGGAAGTGGGTCCTTGTTGTTCTCTGATAATGAATGTAATTGTTACAATATGGTCCATCCTGTAGGCTTTAAGCAAGAGCGCTTGCCCAGTGGAAGTGGGTCCTTGGTTGTCCTCTGATAATGAATGTAATTGTTACAATCTTATGGGCCATCCTGTAGGCTTTAAGCAAGAGCGCTTGCCCAGTGGAAGTGGGTCCTTGGTTGTCCTCTGATAATGAATGTAATTGTTACAATCTTATGGGCCATCCTGTAGGCTTTAAGCAAGAGCGCTTGCCCAGTGGAAGTGGGTCCTTGGTTGTCCTCTGATAATGAATGTAATTGTTACAATCTTATGGCCATCCTGTAGGCTTTAAGCAAGAGCGCTTGCCCAGTGGAAGTGGGTCCTTGGTTGTTCTCTGATAATGAATGTAATTGTTACAATCTTATGGGCCATCCTGTAGGCTTTAAGCAAGAGCGCTTGCCCAGTGGAAGTGGGTCCTTGGTTGTTCTCTGATAATGAATGTAATTGTTACAATCTTATGGGCCATCCTGTAGGCTTTAAGCAAGAGCGCTTGCCCAATGGAAGGGGTCCTTGGTTGTCCTCTGATAATGAATGTAATTGTTACAATCTTATGGGCCATCCTGTAGGCTTTAAAGCAAGAGCGCTTGCCCAGTGGAAGTGGGTCCTTGGTTGTCCTCTGATAATGAATGTAATTGTTACAATCTTATGGGCCATCCTGTAGGCTTTAAGCAAGAGCGCTTGCCCAGTGGAAGTGGGTCCTTGGTTGTCCTCTGATAATGAATGTAATTGTTACAATCTTATGGCCATCCTGTAGGCTTTAAGCAAGAGCGCTTGCCCAGTGGAAGTGGGTCCTTGGTTGTCCTCTGATAATGAATGTAATTGTTACAATCTTATGGGCCATCCTGTAGGCTTTAAGCAAGAGCGCTTGCCCAATGGAAGTGGGTCCTTGGTTGTCCTCTGATAATGAATGTAATTGTTACAATCTTATGGCCATCCTGTAGGCTTTAAGCAAGAGCGCTTGCCCATGGAAGTGGGTCCTTGGTTGTCCTCTGATAATGAATGTAATTGTTACAATCTTATGGGCCATCCTGTAGGCTTTAAGCAAGAGCGCTTGCCCAGTGGAAGTGGGTCCTTGGTTGTCCTCTGATAATGAATGTAATTGTTACAATCTTATGGGCCATCCTGTAGGCTTTAAGCAAGAGCGCTTGCCCAGTGGAAGTGGGTCCTTGGTGTCCTCTGATAATGAATGTAATTGTTACAATCTTATGGGCCATCCTGTAGGCTTTAAGCAAGAGCGCTTGCCCAGTGGAAGTGGGTCCTTGGTTGTCCTCTGATAATGAATGTAATTGTTACAATCTTATGGGCCATCCTGTAGGCTTTAAGCAAGAGCGCTTGCCCAGTGGAAGTGGGTCCTTGGTTGTCCTCTGATAATGAATGTAATTGTTACAATCTTATGGGCCATCCTGTAGGCTTTAAGCAAGAGCGCTTGCCCAGTGGAAGTGGGTCCTTGGTTGTCCTCTGATAATGAATGTAATTGTTACAATCTTATGGGCCATCCTGTAGGCTTTAAGCAAGAGCGCTTGCCCAGTGGAAGTGGGTCCTTGGTTGTCCTCTGATAATGAATGTAATTGTTACAATCTTATGGGCCATCCTGTAGGCTTTAAGCAAGAGCGCTTGCCCAGTGGAAGTGGGTCCTTGGTTGTCCTCTGATAATGAATGTAATTGTTACAATCTTATGCCATCCTGTAGGCTTTAAGCAAGAGCGCTTGCCCAGTGGAAGTGGGTCCTTGGTTGTCCTCTGATAATGAATGTAATTGTTACAATCTTATGGGCCATCCTGTAGGCTTTAAGCAAGAGCGCTTGCCCAGGGAAGTGGGTCCTTGGTTGTCCTCTGATAATGAATGTAATTGTTACAATCTTATGGCCATCCTGTAGGCTTTAAGCAAGAGCGCTTGCCCAGTGGAAGTGGGTCCTTGGTTGTCCTCTGATAATGAATGTTACAATCTTAGGGCCATCCTGTAGGCTTTAAGCAAGAGCGCTTGCCCAGTGGAAGTGGGTCCTTGGTTGTCCTCTGATAATGAATGTAATTGTTACAATCTTATGGGCCATCCTGTAGGCTTTAAGCAAGAGCGCTTGCCCAGTGGAAGTGGTCCTTGGTTGTCCTCTGATAATGAATGTTACAATCTTATGGGCCATCCTGTAGGCTTTAAGCAAGAGCGCTTGCCCAATGGAATTGGATCCTTGGTAATCCTCTGGTAAAGAATCCTGACCCTTGGTAATCCTCTGGTAAAGAATCCTGAGTATTGTAAGTCCCTCCTCAATGAGTGCTAGTAGAACTGTGGCCAGTATCAGTGTCTAAATAGTGTATCAGCCACACAGTATGGTTGGTGATTGGCAAAGTAATAAACCACGTCACCACGGCTAGTCTATAAATTCAGGTGGGGAATTGGAGCACACCTTATATCCACAAAATATTCCAACATATTGTCTTTAGGAAAGTAATAGATGCCTGGTCCCAGAAGATACAAGATTAATCCCAGACCTAAGGTCTCCAAAATATTTAGAAATCACAGAAACATTTATTGTTTATTGTCAATGATGTTTACATCATTTTTATTTATTTTTCTACAAAATCGCAATTTCGGTCGATGCATGTTTGTAGCCACTGTGACATATTTTGTGTGTCCATGTCATACCAGCTATATATCGCTATATATATATATCACTGTCATTGAGGAAGTGTTGCAAACTCTCTACAGCAAATTTGAGGGGGGGGGGTCCTGAAAAATGACTTTTTATAACCTATTTTTGTCTGTAAAATGAGTTCTAGATGGAAATGCTGTCAAAATATTTTCATTGTTTTATGTTTAATTCTTTAATAATTAATATTTCAATTCCCAAATTAATTTTGACACTCAACCCAGAGAATTACTCTTAATATATACCCTATCCCTCGCCAAGACCCCCATCACTTCATTAAAATTTCCTAGCCTCACTTTCCTGACCACCAAAAATAGACCCCCCATCAAAAAAAAAAAAAAAAAAAAAAAAAAAAAAAAAAAAAAAAAAATTTGATAGATTTAATTTCCATCCAAATGTAAAAAAGTTGTCCAGAAAGCTCGAAAAAATAGTCAATAAATTGTTAAACAGAAGACGTGCCTTTTGTTTACTTTTTTTTTTTTTGGTTTGGTTTTGTTTTACGGCATATCAACCTCAGTGGGTTATTTAATGCCGATAAAGTTTTGAAATAAATCAATTCTTAATGAATAATACAATTTTGTTTATCAACTCATGTTTTTCTATTTAACCCATAGATACCCTAACAGGTACTACCACTCTGGGTCAGAGTGGACCAGGGAGCCATGGTGATGAAGGGGTGCTTCACATTCCCCAAACCTCCAAAAAAGGGGTTGGGGCTTGCCATAAGGGCAATAGTGTTGGGAAAATCATATAGATGCTAGGACGTGACCAGCCGGTTGATCGGAAGGGGTCTCTCTGACCGCCCGTCTAGCCCAAGAAAGGGCCAAAGTGGAGTAGCAAGTCATACATATGATATAATTATTATATCTGTTAATATGTTATATATATATATATATATATATATATATATATCTGTTATGTATATATATATATATATATATATATATATATCTGTTAAGGTATGTTATATATATATATATATGTATATATATATATATATATATATATATATATATATATCTGTTAAGGTATGTTATATATATATATATAATATATATATATATATATATATTCTGTTAAGGTATGTATATATATATATATATATATATATATCTATATATATATATATATATATATATATATATCTGTTAAGGTATGTTATATATATATATATATAATATATATATATCTGTTAAGGTATGTATATATATATATATATATATATATATATATATATATATATCTGTTAAGTATGTATATATATATATATATATATATATATATATCTGTTAAGGTATATATATATATATATATATATATATATATATATATATATATATCTGTTAAGGTAGGTATGTATATATATATATATATATATATATATATATATATATATATATATCTGTTAAGGTATGTATATATATATATATATATATATATATATATCTGTTAAGGTATGTTATATATATATATATATATATATATATATATATATATATGTGTGTGTGTGTGTGTATTACATTATATATAAATATATCTGTTAAGCTCTGTTATATATATATATATATATATATATATATATGTCTGTGTGTATATGTATGTATGTATTACATTATATATAGATATATCTGTTAAGCCCTGCTATATATATATATATATATATATATATATATATATATATGCGTGTGTGTGCGTGTATGTATGTATTACATTATATATAAATATATCTGTTAAGGTCTGTTATATACATATATATATATATATATATATATATATATATACACACACATATGTGGGAGTGTGAGTGTCTGTGTGTCTCATTGTTATATTTTATGTAAAAGTAGATTGAGACATTTGCATGGAACACCCAATGTGGAACTGAACTAATAAATAGTTTTAGTCGTCATGTAACAAGTTCAGTTAGTCATGGTTTACTTAGAGGAATGGGAATGATGTTAAGGGAGGGGGAGGGGATTGGCTAAACAGGTAAAATGTTTAATGAATGATTTGGATGGGTGGGTGATTCACAGAAGATCAACCTTTGACATTTCTTTCTTGACAAATATCGTCCAAAAAAGAGACCAATCAGGTTTTCTTCGAGAAGAGAGAAATAAAAAAAGATTTTTTTTTAATTCAAAGATTTTAATTGAGGATTTTTTTTTTTTAATTCTAAACTCAAAAATGCTTTAAATAATTGTGAAGGGTATTTATTTATTTTTTTTTTTTTTTTTTAAAATCATAAATCCTATTATAATGGAGATTCAGTCTTTATTTGTCTGTAACCAAAACTATGTCAGAGAGAAAAAGAAAAAAAAAATTTCAAAGATTTCAGGGAGGATTCTTTTTTAAATTCTGAACTGAAATTGCTTTAATGATTGTGAAGGTATTTTTATTTATTTTTTTTTTTTTTTTGAAAATCATAAATCCTATTATAATGGAGAAGTCTTTATTTGTCTGTAACCAAAACTATGTCAGAGAGAAAAAGAAAAAAAAAATTTCAAAGATTTCAGGGAGGATTCTTTTTTTAAATTCTGAACTGAAATTGCTTTAAATAATTGTGAAGGGTATTTATTTATTTTTTTTTTTTTTTTTTTAAATCATAAATCCTATTATAATGGAGATTCAGTCTTCATTTGTCTGTAAACGAAACTATGTCAGAGAGAAAAAAGAAAAAGAAAATTCAAAGATTTAAGGGGAATTTTTTTTTTTAATTCTAAACTGAAATTGCTTTAAATAATTGTGAAGGGTATTTTTTTTTTTTTTTTTTTAGAAAATTATTTTTTTCTGTTTGTAACCAAAACTATGTCATAGTCGATGTAATTAAAGCCCAGCCGATCGGGCTGTGGATGATTTGGACGGTTTCATTTTAACCAGAGGGTGTTGCAAGATGATAATGGTCGTACAATTAAGGAACACGAGTATTAATATCTAGAGTGTATTTCATCTTGGATGATTTGGACAGTCTCATTTTTTAACCAGAGGGTGTTGCAAGATGATAATGGTCATACAATTAAGGAACATGAGTATTAATATCTAGATTGTATTTCATCTTGGATGATTTGGACAGTCTCATTTTTAACCAGAGGGTGTTGCAAGATGATAATGGTCATACAATTAAGGAACATGAGTATTAATATCTAGATTGTATTTCATCTTGGATGATTTGGACAGTCTCATTTTAACCAGAGGGTGTTGCAAGATGATAATGGTCATACAATTAAGGAACATGAGTATTAATATCTAGATTGTATTTCATCTTGGATGATTTGGACAGTCTCATTTTTAACCAGAGGTGTTGCAAGATGAAAATGGTCATACAATTAAGGAACATGAGTATTAATATATAGATTGTATTTCATCTTGGATGATTTGGACAGTCTCATTTTTAACCAGAGGGTGTTGCAAGATGATAATGGTCATACAATTAAGGAACATGAGTATTAATATCTAGATTGCATTTCATCTTGGATGATTTGGACAGTCTCATTTTTAACCAGAGGGTGTTGCAAGATGAAAATGGTCATACAATTAAGGAACATGAGTATTAATATCTAGATTGTATTTCATCTTGGATGATTTGGACAGTCTTATTTTTAACCAGAGGGTGTTGCAAGATGATAATGGTCATACAATTAAGGAACATGAGTATTAATATCTAGATTGTCTTTCATCTTGGATGATTTGGACAGTCTTATTTTTAACCAGATGATGTTGCAAGATGATAATGGTTTTTCAATTAAGGAACATGAGTATTAATATATACTAAACATTATTTATAACTATAATTAAATTGATAGCAATACTGAAGATCGAATTGAGGAATGAGTGCACATGTGGAACGTTACATCATTTTTTCTCTCAATTTTTGCACGCAAGTCGCACGCAAGGATTGAAAAAAATAACGTAGCGTTCAACCGTTATTACACAACCATTATAATAAAAAAGTTACAAAAACACACACAACCTATCAAATATCGGACGTATTCTGCCAAAACAATAATTCAATGCCTGAAGAAGACAACAGATCAGAAACACGTGTTGCATATGTAAGATAAAAAGAATTTTAAAATTTTTCTGAAAACATAATACATTTTGCAGACCTTCTTTTTTATAAAATATTGAATTTTCTCCGTTGGAACCAGAACAACATTTTATATATATATATATATATATATATATGAAATAAAAAAAAACAAAAGTAAATATTGTGCTAACAAGCATCTGTTTCAATTCTATGGGGTTTATAAAATATAATTCAATTGAAATCATTTTTAAATTAAAATGAAAAAATTTGTCAAAGACATTTTATAAACACTAGTCCTCATTAGAGTATGTATTTTTGTTAAATGAAAATAGGAAAATTTAACGTTTGACACAAGACAACCAACCTTGACCAAGACTCTTACTGTAAAAAAAAAAAAAAAAAAAAGAAAAAAAAAGAATTCTAAAATAAACAAAACTACCGTTAAAAGACACTTCCACCCCAACCCTCGTTGGCACAGGTTTTGAATGTGCCGTTTAAACAGACCCACCCAACCCCTTATTGTATAAAAAAAAAAAGATGATTTTTTTTTTTTTTTCTAAAATGTTATTTTTAGCATATGATTTTAAGAAAATGATTTTATTTTACTAATATGTATTTTTATTAGTTATCAACAATTCAATCGTCAATTTTCACTTTAAAAACGAATTAGAATTAATTTAATTCGATTATTTAAGGTCAAATTTTTGTTTTAGTTGAAAAGTAGTAACATAATGGGCATCAGTAAAAAAAAAAATAAATAAATAAATAAAATAATAATATTACATACGTAATTAATTTTTTATACATTTAAAACATTAAATTCTGCCAAAAAATTGATGAAAAAGGATGTTATGTGCGAAGTAAATTACACACTAAATAAACAGATAATTAAGATTTTAAAACACTTATAACAATTTCTTTTTAGCAATTAATAACAAAAAATTAAATACAATATGTACAGAAAATTACTAAACAGCAAAGGTGCTGTCGGTGTATTCTACAGCATCAGCCGATAGAGTTAAATAAATAAGGACACAAGTTTAATACTTAGCGCTTTTTAATTGTTAGTTTTTAGGGGCAAAAAAGAAAATAAATTAATATTTTTTTTATCCCTTGAACGCAATAAGCAATTAAGAAATGAATTTGAGTTTTTCTCATATGTACAAAACAGTTTTTAGAAAAAAAGATTTAAGTTCCCAAAAATGCAAAAGTTAAGGATTACATTTTTAAAATAATATTTTAAATGTAAAAAAATAAAAATAATTCCAAAAATAAATATTGTAATGTACAAATACTCGGTAATGTTTTTAATTCTATAAATTATTTTCCTCTTATTCAATCTCTTACCCATTCACTCCCTGGTGTTCTTAAAAATCTTTTAGTTCAGTCATGAGCCGGGTACTTTTGCTAGTATATATATATATATATATATATATATATATATATATATATCATAGAAAGGAAGGAAGAACTCAACACCGTAATTGCATAATAAATTTATTTCGACCAAAATTGGGGCCTATATAAATCTAAGTTGATTTAATATAGCTCCCCAAAATTCAGTCTCATCAGATGGGTATCAATTTACTTTTGTATCTTAGAAATCACATATAGAATCATCCCTTACTACCAAGTTTTAGATGAGACCAACCCAATATTTTTTACCGGTAAGTCATTTCCACATATATATATATATATATATATATATATATATATAAAGTAAAGAAATAACAAAAGACTTAGAGATTTAGCATTATAGTCTATTTCAGGGAGCTTAGACAAAGTGTCTAACTCTCCCGACTCAGCAGATGCGAATGATGAATTCTTTATTACTTTCAAGGCATTTGAAAACAGATTTTTATTTTTTATTTATTTATTTATTTTTTTAATTTTATAGTCCTGTGATATGAATTCCAAATGAAATCCTTGATGTATCTGATGAGTCGGGA
>CM042178.1:7053276-7078204 GCA_023376005.1 Doryteuthis pealeii
CCTCGTGATTAATGATATATTTATTTCGTTTTTCCGCTTACAATGTTGCTTTGATAAAGACATATTCATAATGTCGAAACAGATTTCTGTCAGCAAAACTTTTAACATCTTCTTGTTTTTTCTTCAAAACTTTATACACATATTGTCGGATTCAATATCCATTTTTACCTTTCATATATATATATATATATATATATTTTAAGGTTTTACTTTGTTCATTTTGTTAATAGTAGTAATAATAATTCTTTATATATCATAATATTTAATAATTTTTTATTCTTATATATATATTCTTTTTTTTTTATATTTTATATTTTTTGTTTTATCCTTGTTTCATATTTTTTAAGACTTTCATAGTTGTTAATTTGACTGACTACTATCCCCTGAAAAAACTTGGACCTGAAAAATATTCGTTTTTCTCATTTGACTTCCTGTCGCCATGGTGACAGTCTTTTAATGTATACATTTTGTAAAGGGAGAAAATTTTTCTGTTATGCAATCAAAATTATTGTTGATTTTCCATCTGATGAGACGGAATTTTGGGGAGCTTTATTAAATCAACTTAGATTTATAAAGGCCCCAATTTTGGTCGAAATAAATTTATTATGGAATTACGGTGTTGAGTTTTTCCTTCCTTTCTAAGATAAATATTTCTCTGTATATAATCTAAAAAGTTTATTATACATTGAGCTCTCTATAGTGATTTAAAGATTCACTGTATTTATACATACTGGATCATACAATAATAATGCAGTGTGTCTTAGAAATCACATATAGAATCATCCCTTACTACCAAGTTTTGGATATCTCACATATATATATATATATATATATATATGCTCCCATAAATTTGGTATGAGCTCTCTAATTGGTGATTTAAATTAACTTTCACTACTAACGCATATAAGCAATGATTGTTTTTCCCGTAAAACTTGATCTCTCTGTGATCTTAAAAATATATAAAAAAACCTATCTATTTAATAGTTTAAAAACTACAGTAGCTGTCAGTGGCCGAGGGGATAAGATATCAGGGTGGCAGTCAGTCTGAGTTCGACCCTAGCCCAGGATAGTTGTTGTGTCTAGCCACACTGAAGAGGCATGAAACACTGAAACACATGTCTGGGGATGACTTATTAATATATATATATATATATATGTTGTAGTGTCCATGTATGCTTCTTTGTTGGTATATCTGATGAGTAATTCTCAATGTATATACTATATATATATATATAAAATTATGTACGACTTCAATTAAGCACGTATTCTCCCAAAAATCTTTGGCTAAAAAAGCCATATCAAACACATTGTTTGTTTACTTCTTATACTGTCGTGTAGCAAAATCACCATAAGTGGAATATAACCTACTTCAAAACAAACGAAAAATCTGGGGAAAAAACAGCTGGTGTAATGGTTAGAGTCCGCACCTGTCAGCTTGACAGTCAGGGTTCGAATCACACACAAAGCAGTCTTCCTGTCTATAGCTCTGCTGATGAGGCCTAATAGGCTGAAATGTACATACAGAGATTGATTTTTCTCAATCTGTTTAGCCTTACATTTGAATAGGTATGCCCGCCTAATTCATTAATTATCAATTAATTAATTTTCAAAATTAGGTACGACTTCAATTAAGCACATATTCTCCAAAAAAATTGTCGGATAAAAAAGCCATATCAAACACAGTTTTTTTGTTTACATCTCATATATATATATATATATATATATATATATATGTGTGTGTGTTGTGTGTGTGTGTGTGTGTGTATGTTGGTTGTCAACTCGTGCTCAAGTAAGACCATTTCCTGTGTTTTTTTTTGTTTTTTTCATTATTTTTTCCCCTCATAGTTGAGTGCCAGTAGCATTTGACACAGTATCCATGTTTTCTTAGATGTCTTATGTGTATATAAACGTATATTTAGCTCTTTTTATTGAGCACTTTTTAAAATCGATTTTTATTAACCCAGAAGTAAATTTATTTGCTTCGTGGATTAGCAAAGATCCGTATATATATATATATATATATATATATATATATATATATATATATGTGTGTGTGTGTGTGTGTGTGTGTGTGTGTGTGTATACAATGATGTAATAGACTTGAAGTGAATAAAAGTGAATAGATAAAATGAATTTGAAAAAGAAAAGCTTTCACTTTGCCTGATCATTTGTAAAAATGTGAAACCCAGTTTTGGTTAATTTGTTTGCATTTAAAGAAATAAAAAGAGCTCTGTTTTTTCTTATCAATATCAACTATATATATATGAATAATGTATGAATGAATAAATAAATAAAAATATATATATATATATATATATGAATGAATATATATATGTATATATGAATAAGTATATATGTATATATATGTATATATATATATATATATATATATATGTATTTGTATAGATAATGTAAATGAATAAATAAATATATGATTATGAAAAAAAAAATCGTCACATACGAATACATTAGTCGTTTTATTTTTTCTTATACATATACATATATATTAATTTTTTTATGTATATATAAATGTGAGTGTTCAACTGCGGTCACATTTAAGGATGTGAGTTTTTTTTCCTTAATTGTGTGAAAACATTCATTATCAAATATTTTTTTTTTTTTTAAAAATGGATTTTCTTTGAAATTTATGTTTAACTCATGTTTTCTTGTATTTTAAATATAGAAAATATCAGAAATATACATTCAATGATAAGAAACTTAAATGTGAATTCTATTAATATTAAAAAGCGGACCATTCTTGGACATGTATCTGTGAACGAGTATACAAAGTCCTTTTAAAACGTGGACGGTGTCACTTTACTGCATTGGGGGGATATCGTTTTTTGTCATGAGTACAACGTCTAAGTTATGTTTAAAGCAGTTATCGTGAAATGGATTTTTGCTAAGAGGCTGTGAAAATTAAAAATGTATAAAAGCAAATTATGCTAATTTAAGTTTTTATATTTTATAAGTTTTTTTATATCAATATCAACTATAATATATATGAATAATAATAAATGAATATATGTATGAATGAATAAATAAAAATATATATATATGAATGACTATATGTATGTATACATGAATAATTTATATATATGTATATATATATATCACTATGTTTATGAAAAAGGGGTGACTTAATGGAGAAGGCAAAAAAATCGAGCGAGTCAATGAATAAATAAATACCTTTGTATAGATAATGTAATGAATAAATAAATATATGATTATGAAAAAAAAAAAAAAGTCGTCAAATAAAGACTGGCAAAAAAGTTTTTATTTTTTATAAAATTTGTTTGGTTTTATGAATATATAAAAAGATTTCTGAACACGTTTACAAATTATTTCAAATTATTTTGTTCTACCCTATGAAACTTAATTATTCTTTAAATATGAATTATTAATAATTTTAACTCTTAACATCCTGTTGAGAATTTTTTCAAGTCCAGAGCCCCATCCCTATAAGGATTTATCTATAAACTAGAAGCGGCTACCCAGCGTTACCTGAGTAGAGGGGGTGGGGAGATAGTCTCGCAGATCCATTATTGTTGAATCATGAGTTAGATCCTCACAGGGTGCCCCATTAAATCCCTATAAAAAAAGACCTTGCGTTGATCCAGTCCCTCTGAAAAGAAAATTAATATCTCCTATTTAAAATACTAAAATGCAAAAAAAATTCCATGCTTTTATCATTTAAATTTTATTTTTTAAATATCTTCACAAATATAAATCAAATCTTCATTATTTCTACTCAAAACCGAGATCTGGTGATAGTAATGTGTATATATATTTACTTAGTGATTAATTGTTTTTATTTTCATAGTTTCCTCTGGACATACATATAAACACACAAACTGCCCTTTATATATGTATAGATAGATTGTTAAAAAGCCTTTTCATTTAAAGTTACCTGTTATTTCCTTAAATCAAAGACTTCTAAATAAGTTTAATATTACATTTAAACAAGGCTATCATTAGGGGTAGATTAGGAAAACAAATGTGACTTCTGGCTGGGTGGAATGAAGCAGTATAGGATGTTAAGAGCTAATAAGGATTTAAATGTGAACATGTGACCTTTTTTTGGGGGGGGGGAGGAGGGGTTAATTCCTTTTAAGTCAAAAGTAAATTAAACAACTCTTAAAAAACTCAAAATTTATCCTCATATACATGCAAGAAGGCTAAATGTCTAGGGTACAACATTAAATTCTATCACCATTACTCCCAGCTCCACTCTGACCCGGAGGGGTAGTACCTGTTTAGGGTCCCATGGGTTAAATAGAAGAAAATTGGGTTTTTTTTAAAGTGTTCTATAAAAAAAATTAAAAATAAATTAAAAATTTTTTAAAAATAAATTTAGTTTAAAAAAAAAAAAATTGAATACCTAACAACAGTGAATAAAACAATGTCTTTGGCATAAAATAACCCAACAAGAGTTGACATGCTGTAAAATCCAACCAAGCAACCACATGATCTTCAGCTGCTATCTCAACACTTTCAAACCAGTACCAATAGTCTACATTACCCCACACATGAATTAATTTCCATTTACTACAAAATAAATTGAATATTAAATTACAAAAACAACTAATTTACCAGGGTCTAATACAATTTACATGAGAAAAGAATCAGTAATGTGTCTTTAATATTCTTGAATTATTTTTCAATGGGAAGGATGGGCTTGGTATTTATCATAATGTAACTTTTGTGATGCCGGGGGGGGGGGGGTCCTACCTTCTCTTGAGGTACAGCTGGTGTATTCTAAAGCAAAAGCCAACAAGGCTTGTTCATCACTGGTAGGAGGCAACACATGGTCACAAGTATGGGGCATCCAGTTGTTGTATACCCTTCTCATTACTTACTTCTTACTTCTTCATTCTTCTTCTGACATCTTAAGTTCTTAGGTCTCTTCTAACATCTGGACTTCTCTTGGGGACTTGTGTCTGGTCTTCATTGGGGATTTCTCTTTATCAGAAGCCCTGTGTCATTGGTAGTTTTTAGATAATAACACAAGACTTTGATTTACTTTGATCATATTTTATTCTCAAATCCCCCACCAGACTACACGTGCGCAGATCGAGTCGGCCACGATGTATAACACGACTCACCACCATCGTGGTTTCTCACCGACTGACTAAAAATCTATTTCTAATCTAAAACGGAAGAGGGTCTCCTCCTCCGATTCTCACGGTATCCACCGGAAGGAGATCAGGATGAGGTCAAGCCTTGTCATTCATCCTTCAAGGCCACCGGCTGAACTTATAACCATCATTTTGATTTTACACTATTGCATATAAATATTAGGTATCTAATAATTATGTAACACAGTGAGGATCAAAATGCTATCAGGTCTCAGCTTTATTGCAAGTTGATTTGGTTTCAGAATACCAGAGGGCGTTGGTAGGTGCTTTATATAACTGGTTGGGATGTTCCCTTATGCAGCTTGGACAAGCTTACACTCTGGTTCTGATGCTTGGCATGGACACTTTAATCAATATATACCCATCACACTATATTAGAGTTGGTACAGGGTCTGTATTTGGTTACAACCTGCTTTTGTCTGTCAACTGGATGCTAGCTTGGAACCTTTTGTGAAGTGAGCATACATTTTGATTCTCACTATTCGTAGTAACGATCTGCAAGACTAACTTGCCAACCACACCCGTAGAATAATCATACTAGTTCCAATTACAGTCGAATTGGTAAGACAATGCAACAAGGAGCTGTAACTCAATACAGATCTAACCTTGTTGCAATCCTACTGCAGAATGCGGGGTATTTATGAGCCTATAAAATCATAGAAACCAACAGCCAATCAGGACTCAAGGAATGGAATCACCCAAATACATGAATAGACTATTCTTGAGTTCCATAAGTACCAGCTGTCTTGGACACTAGTTCAGTTGTGCTTAGCCAGTTGCTGTTGTTCAAACCAACAGTATACTGACTGACTGACTTCAATACACACCCAAATTAAGTACAGGTTTGATTTTATAAAAATTCTACCATTTTCAAGACTGAAATACAATTACTTTTTACCAGTGATGTTTTTTTCGCCCACACAGGACCTACATTGACCAACTATGCGAGGATGCTGTTTAAAAATGTTTGAATGAAGAATTAGCGCTCTTAGAATCGTTTGAAAATTACGAACGCTGAACCGTTTATCTCAGCGTTCATAATTATTTTCAGACTGATCAACAAAAGACTCTCACAGTCTCCTTATTATTCTGTGATAAATTTTATTTTCCTTAAATCAACAAAAGACTGAAGAAGATCTACTAAACAGATTGAAACACTGCAGCGTTGGCTGAATAAATATCACTCATTTTATTGAACCTGTGTTTTTTTCAAATTTTCACTTATATATATATATATATATATATTATATATATATATATATAATATATATATATATCTGAAGCAAAGACCCAGATACTAGCAACGTCTTTTACTCCCATCAGAACCTGTCTCAAAAAACCTGTTTTAATATTTAATCACCAATGAAAACATTTGACTTGGACTTGAGCGTGTTTTGCAAGATCTTCTAGATTACAAATTCAACAGAAGAGGAAGGACACTTTTACTTGCCAACAACCAACCCACCCCCAACCCCACCTTGACCCCCCCCCCACAAGTCATTCCTCTTCAACTTGTTATTTGCTGTGTGGGATGAGGGTTTTTCTGCTTGTTAATACTAGTTGAATACAGAGAGAGAGAGAGAGAGAGACACACGTGAGAGAGAGAGACAGACAGACACACATGAAAGAGAGAGACAGACACATGTGAGAGAGTGAGAGAAGAGACAGACACTGTGAGAGAGAGAGACAGACACATGTGGAGAGAGAGACAGACACAGTGAGAGAGACAGAGACAGACACACGTGAGAGAGACGACGACAGACACTGTGAGAGAGAGAGACAGACAGACACAGTGAGAGAGAAGACAGACAGACACACGTGAGAGAGACGAGACAGACAGACACGACGTGAGAGAGAAAGACAGACAGACGTGAGAAGACAGACAGACAGACAGACAAGGAAAGGGAAGGAAAGAGAAAGACACACAAGAGAGAGAGAGAGAGAGAGAGGGGGCACACAAAGAAAAGGAAATCACACACAAGGAAAGAGGAGAGAGAGAGAGAGAGGAGAGAGACAGACAGACGCTCAAGAAACAGAGACATACAGAAAGGAAACAGAAAAGAGAAACAGACACACAAGGAAAATTAAGTTTTAAGAAATTGAATACCCAACAAGAATGAATAAACGTCTTTGGCAAATAACCCTACGCCTTCATGCCTTAAATCCAAACCAGAATTCCAAATTGATACCAAAGACTTTATCCCATAGAAAATTACCAATTAACTGATCACCTCAAGAATATTCATGTCTCAATCACCAATGAATGTCAAAAAATCTTTGTGAATTTGCTGTACTAATTCAAGTCATTGGCCGTTAGGGTAGGTCAATTTTTGAACTGTAACGTCTCCCATGTGGTAAATGTTGCAAATTAACATGAATAATTACGACAAAAAATTTTTTTTTTAAAATTTTGCTTCAGAGTGGGCTCAAGAGTAATAGCGATGAAGGGGTACTCCACAATCCTCTGAGTTCCAGAATTGGGACTTTATCATAGATGCAGTTTAACATCATACTCAGAACACTAAGACTTCAGCCACCCTTCTAGCACATATATGATAAAAAGGGTTGGAGTTTGCCATAGGTCAATAGGAATTGGGACAATTGTATAGGTACAAGGGCTTGATGTGACAATGTGGTAAAAGTTGCAAATTAACATGAAATAATTACCACATTTTTTTTTTTTTTTAAATTTGTCTTCGTTTGAGAAATAGATTTCAATCTTTTAAAACGTTATCACCTATTTCAAAACAATTTTTTTTTTTAATTTGTCTTCGTTTGAGAATAGATTCAATCTTTTAAACGTTATCACTGTTACATGAATAATTACCAAACAATTTTTTTTTTTTTTAAATTTGTCTTCTTTGAGGAAATAGATTTCAATCTTTTAAAACGTTATCATGTTACACTGAATAATTACAAACAATTTTTTTTTAAATTTGTCTTCGGTTGAGGAATAGTTCATCTTTTAAAATGTTATCACTGTCAGCTAATTATGTAAAACCAACGTATTGGAGTGTGTGTGATAGGGTCTTTTTTTTTCAATTTGAATTGTATTCTATCTATTGTTTTGTTTAAATGACAACATTTTTGTTTTAATATTGAAATTGTTAATTCTCAACTTAAATGTTAGATAACTAAATAGATAATAGATAATAGATAGATAGAGAGAGAAAGAGAGAGAGAGGGGAGGAGAGAAAGATTAGGAAGTGTTTGTCAGTGCAACCAACTATCACTAGACTACCAATGTATATGTATTTATCAGTTAAAATCCTCGTTTCAATCTGTAGGTGCTGATGATGCTCCGAGTGGTCAAAAAGTCTGATTGATGATAAATCGATGGGTTTCCATCCCGGTTGTTGGTAGCCTGCTAATGTCTAGCTAGACTAAAGAGACGTGATACGTCAAAACACGGAGTCTGTGGATGACTATGTGTGTGTGTATATATATTGGATATATAGTGATTGACATTTTTCTCCGACCCAAACACCACATATATGTATATATATATATATATATGATATATGTGATGACATTTCTCCGACCCAAACACCACAGAGTAAATGAGCTCTGATGATGATTTTTGTAAAATCAAAATATTGATCAATATCAGCAATGATTATATTATAAATTGTTTCTCTTTAACAGCATTGTGTGATGTTTTCTCCACCTTTCATACTCATACTGTCGGATTCATTTCCTTTCTTTTAACTTATATATATTATTATTATAATATTATATATATAATAATGCTTATTATAAGGGTGTTTAGTATCTAATGGAGGGCGTATATATCTAATATGAGGGCTTTTTTTAAGGGATAGAGAGACAAAGAGAAGGAATGGAGTGAAATGGGGATAGATAAATAAATAGATGAGAGGGGGATTAGGAAGTGTTTGTCAGTGCACCAACTATCACTAGACTACCAATCACTGTGAGTCCTTTCAGGGGTTTTTTTTGTTTTGTTTTTTTTTACTTTGGTCATGTGATATACACACCGCCAAACTAGATGTATTATAAATATTGCAAAAACTTTTGATTCACCCTAGTTGAAAAAAAAAGAAAAAAGAAAAGAAAAAAAAAAAAGAAGGCGAAAACTATTTATTCTTTTAAATGACACTTATCTAGATGGGATTGTTCACATGGTAAACCAATGTTGAATGTAACAGAGCCACTTACTTTCTAACCCTCCCACTACCCACCACCGAGCCAACTAAAATTCCAATCCACCCGCGTCCAACTTACTTCCTTGTTTCAGTATACATGTTTTATCTTAACTTGTTACAAGCTATCGTAGAATTTTTGAGAGAGAAGAGAGAAGAAAAGGAAGAGAAGAGAGAGACCACACACACACACACAAGAAGAGAAAGAAGGAAGAAAAAAAGAAGGAAAAAAGAAGGAGAAAAAAAAAAGAGAAAAACAATGAAAAAGAGAGAGATAGAAAGAAAGAGAGATAGAAGGAAGAGAGAGATAGAAGGAAGAGAGAGATAGAAAGAAAGAGGAAGGAAGAAAGAGGAGAGAAGAGAGAGAGAAAAAGAAGACGAGAGGAAGAAGAAAGAAGAGAAGAGAAGAAAGAAGAGAGAGGAAGAAAGAAGAAGAGAGAGAGAAGAAAGAAGAAGAAAGAGAAGAGAGAGAGAAAGAAGAGAAGAAGAAAAGAAGAGAAAAAAAGAAAGAGAAAGAAGAGAAGAAAAGAAGGAAAGAAGAGAAAAAGAAATAGTGAGTTAAAAAACAAAAAAAATAATGTAATAGAAAGTATGTTGTACATATTAGAAAGAAAAAATAGATAAAGAGAAAGAAGGAAAAAGAGAAAGACAAAAAGAGAAAGAAAAAAAGAGAAGAAAAAAACAAAAAGAAAAAATAAAGAATGAAGAAAATATTTTTTTTTAAAAAAAAGAAAGAAAGAAAAGAAAACTATATTGCCTCCTTCAGTCAATAAGTCACATCTTCATTAAACAAAAAAGATGTTTTTACTCTTCTTCAAATTTTTACAGGAAGAATAAAAAAAGAGAAATCTATGTTAGATAGGACTTTGATTTTGAGGGAGGCTCAAAGAGTATGGAGATTTTTGTTTTTCTTTCTTTTATGTTAGTTTGCCCTTCTCATGTTTATAAATATATATCATATATACCATCTTTTTTTTTTTTTTTTGATTGCTTTGTCTCTTTTTCATGAATAAAAGCCAAATAGTTGTCTCATTTATTTAACTTTTTCTTTTATTCAGCAAACTTATTTCTCTCTCTCTCTTCCATTCGGCGTCTCCTCTCTCTCTATTTATATATATATATATATAATTTTTATAGTATTAAAAAGAAATGAAATAAATCATAAATGATTTCAAAAATTCTCGCAAGACACACAACCGCACGGGATTTAACGAATTGACGATCTTTGCCGAACTTTTAAATTTCCATCAGAAGATTCAAACGGAATAATACCGACAGTTGATTTTAACAAACACAGATGGGAACTTTTCAATACTCTGAAGATGGACATTTGTCCGAAAATATTAAGAGAAAAAAGGAAAAAAAAGAAAAAATTAAATAAATATGTTTTTTCAACATAAATTGCATTATTTTGCCTTCAAAAAAAAATATCTTATTACATTTTATGATTAATGCTTCAAACACTATAAACAAAAAAACTTATATATAATATATATATATATATATATATTTTTTTTTTTTTTTTTTTTTTGAAACACTTCAAAATTTTCTGTATTTTGACCGTTTTAACTTCAAATTCAAACATTTATATGAAGAAGGCCGTTATTTCTTTTTCTCTAAATATTTTGTAATTTTCTATTATTATTTTTATTCTATATTTAAAATAATAATAAATAGAATGCAATGTGTAAATGAACAAACTCCTGGCCAAAACACGTGTTGGTAATTCATTAAATTAATTTTATCCATTCAACATTTTCTCTTCTCTTTATTTATTATCCTTTAAACATCATATATATTTTTATATATTAGTACTATATAATATATATATACATACACACACACACACACACAACACACACACACGTGTATTTATGATCAATGGTATTAAATATTTCATTATGGATTATGTTTTTTAAAATAATTTTTATTTTTATTTAAAAAAAATATAATCCATGCTACCTCAACTTAAATATAAATGCTACATGAATGATATAGAGCATAGGTTTACTTTATATTATATATATATATATATATATATATTAATAATGAAGATTTGCTTCGGTTTTTGTCTGTATCAAAAATTACGTCACTCTTATATACATTAAAATTGTCCTCGTCATTTTTTAGGGTTGGTTGAATTTTATGGTATGTCAACCCTTGTGGTTATTTTACGCCAAAGACATTTTGTTCTAGTCATTCTTGTTGGGTATTCAATTTTTGTTTTAAACCCATCAACTTTACTTACTTCATTAGATTACAAAATTATATCCATTTCTATAATGTGACCCTGAGAAGTAAACAGTCACCAATAATACCCTAAAGAAACGTATACATTACAAATACTAGATGTCTAGATTGGTCAAAAGAAGAGATTATTATCGTTAGTAGAAATTTTAGGTTTCAAGACTTATTTTTTCTAAATAAAAAGAGGAAGAGTATTCAAACCTCTACCGACTGAGCTTAGGAATCACAAGGTTCCTTGTGTTACGTTGTAATACTCACGGTACTAAAACGATACAAGCACCGTAGTCCCTTTTTTCTTTCTTGGTACTAAAACTCCGATAAAAAATCATAACCCGAGAAACATGTCGTCACAACTCCCAGCCTTATTAACGTGCTCGTCTAGTGGCTTCTACCAGGGAGGAAGGGAGGCAGAGAGAACGAGAGAGAGAGAACACTACTAGATTACTGGGCTCTCATGGGGGACCAATGTCAGGTCCGTACCCTACGACATCCGCAGGCAAAAAGAGGACGAAACCTTTCTTTCCTTCCCCCACTCTACTACCATGTGTCAACACCGCACATTCCGCTTGCCCCTCAATTCTTCGTTCGGGGTCACGCTGACTGTCAAAACCATCTCTCTTCTTTTGGGTCATCACTATTTTTTAAGCCTTTGTTATTTATTCCTCCTCTTCCATTATTCTAGCTCACACAAGTCAATATTGCAACACTTGTTCGATAGCCGCCTTATGCAGCGTATGAGTAGCACGGGATCTGTGCGGTAAAGTGAGGAGCTGATGGCAGGTGTGGCACTACACCTCAAATGCTAAAATAATCTCCTTGGTCTAGCGCTAGTGAAAAGGGGATAGACCCTCGCTGTCAGGCTGATACTGACATTAGGCCCCCTGACGACATTTACTTACTTTTATTCAAACCTCATTTAAATAAAGTGCTCTATTTATCTACATTACTCTGTCGGCTGGGGCTTTAGAATACACCGACTGCACCTCTGCAGAGGGGGTAAGAACCCTCTCAGGCCACCTTTTGGCTGTGAGTGCAACCTCGTGATGCCTTAAGGACGGAATTCTGGTGTATGGCAGTCCATGATATGCAACACTCTACTTAGACCCTTACTTAGGCTAGACGGACGGTCGAGAGGCCCCCATTCAACTAGCACGCTATATGATTGCCCCAACCCTATTGCCCTTATGGCAAGCCCCAACCCTTTTTATCATATGAGTGCTAGAAGGCAATGGCTGAGGCTCTTCATGTCCTGGGAATGATGGTGAGGTTCCAATTCTGGAGAATGTGGAGTGCCCCTTTATCACTATTGCTCCCTGGTACATTCTGACTGTCAATATATATATATATATATATATATATATATATATATATATATATATTATTATTCGTAGATGGGTTCATCCTAATACCACCTTACCAGGTGGTATTAGGATGAATCTAAGTTGGACCTTTCTTCCAAAAGCGGAATGTTAGAGTTGTTCAGATCCAATTTGAGAGCTCGATTGATGTTCAATATTATTGAACAGAGCAACATAGCTGGTAAAGAAAAAGGCTTAAAAATCTGTCATTTTGAGGTTTTAGATCTATTTCTGCCCACAGCTATACACAGATACTTGTGCGTAGAAATAGATCTATAACTGCAAAATGGCTTATTTGTAAACCTTTTTCTTTACTAAATATATATATATATATATATATATATATATATATAAGAGATTTATCCAAAACTTGGTAGTAAGGGATGATTCTATATGTGATTTCTAAGATCCACTGTACTAATATTGATGATCCAGTATGTATAAATACAGTGAATCATAAATCACTAAAGAGAGCTCAATGTAAAATAACCTTTTAGATTATATACAGAGCAATATATATATATATATGAGAAGAAAAATGGATATAAAATCCAACAATGCTTTTGCTTGTTTTCTGCCAATTTGTTTTTACATTATTTATAATTATTATCCAAGTTGAGCCCTGTTGATGGTTTGATTAAAACTGAAACTCTTTAGTGCCAGCTTTCTGTCAGTCAATCTTTGACTTTTTTGTTTTGTTTTTTCAAAAACTTTATAATTGAATATATAATATATATATATATATATATATTATATATATATATATATATATATATATATTGTCGGTTGTCAAATTGTTCTCGAGTAAGACCATTTCCTGTTGTTTT
This sequence comes from Doryteuthis pealeii, assembly GCA_023376005.1. Lineage (NCBI taxonomy): Eukaryota > Metazoa > Mollusca > Cephalopoda > Myopsida > Loliginidae > Doryteuthis > Doryteuthis pealeii. Next base: position 7,067,007 of record CM042178.1, read on the forward strand.
TGTTGTTGTTTTTTTTTACTTAATGCCAGTAGCATTTGACACTGTATCCTTGTGTTTTCTCAGATGACTCACCAGGCCAGCCCTGGAGAAACATACTCTTCCACATAAACTACATGTTGGAACTTCTCCACTTTGAATGTTGCTGAACTGAAAATTAACCTTTCTAATAGCCTATATATATATATATATATATATATATATAAGTTAAAAGAAAGGAAATGAATCCGACAGTATGAGTATGAGCAAGATGGAATGAAAACAACACACAATGCTGTTAAAAAGAAAATGATTTATAAAATATACATAGCTGATACTGATCAATATTTCGATTTTACAAAAATCATCATCAGAGCCCGTTTACTCCGTATTGTTGGTGGTCAGAGATAAAAGTTGAATGAAGTTCAAAAACAAAAATCAAGGTTTTTTGTTTTTGAACTTCATTCAACTTTTATCTCCGACCACCAACAACACGGAGTAACTGGCTCTGATGATGATTTTTGTAAAATCGAAATATTGATCAGTATCAGCTATGTATATTTTATAAATCGTTTACTCTTTAACAGCATTGTGTGTTGTTTTCATTCCATCTTGCTCATATCTTATTATAATGGAGATTATGTGTTTTTCTGTCTGTAACCGAAACTATATTCCTACTCAAGTCACAATTCTCTTAGTTATTGACATCACATTCTCAATGATTTTATTTTTATCTAAACCTCAATTATTAATAAAATTGTCTTACATTATTAATACTGTTAACTATGTCTACATACTGACAACATACAATTATATTTATATATACAACAAAATAGCGGTTTACAGAGTGAACGGGAAGGCTAATTTGCATATCAATATTTAAAAATCGAATTTAATAAATATGTGCTTAGTATTATTGATTTATAACTGTTTGGATTTATTTTAATGAATATAAGCAAAAATCTCTTCAATGAATCTTAAATGAAATCCATTAACAAGAAAAAATAACTGTCATTTTATTCTTTACTTCCTCTTTTAACTAAATACTTAAATTAGAAAAAATAACAATGAAAGACGAGAGTGATGAAAGAGTAAGTTTCAGTTGTTCCATTTTTTATTATACTCCCTCTGTTTCACATCTTTTATTATACTCCCTCTGTTTCAAATCTTTTTATCTGTATTCTTATTTAGTTTCATTAGCCTTTCTAATTTAATACAATATTTTATTACATTAAACTTAAATACTTGCACCCGGAGGGTGCATATATTTGCTAGTATATATATATATATATATATATATATATATTAATGTATAAACTTTGTTCTTGTGAACATTGTTTTTTTTTTTTTGTATTTTGAAGCATTGGAAAAAAAGAAAAAAACAACAACAAAAAACAGAATTTTAATATTCAACTGTTGTTCTGTCCATGGTTCGATTAATTCCGATATTTTGGGTGAGCCTTCACCCTTTTTCAAGGTATAGGGAATAAAGACTATCTGGAGAAAAATGAAATATTGTATATGAGAGAAGAAAAAATATGAATGAAGTGACTATATATATATATATATATATATATATATGAAATAAATATTTTAGAAAAAACAAACAAATGATGTTATAATTTGCTGACAGATTTTCAAAACAGAATAGGCATTTTCAAAATTTAAAAAAAGAAAAAATTTTAAATTCCGGCTCCTAACTTGAACGTTTCGTTTGTACCACTTTTGTCTTATAACAGTTCACTTACACCGTCTTCCTATCATACACATCTCGCTCTTGATGAAGACCACTTCAATAAAGGGTCGAAACAGATTTCTGTCAGTGAATCATAACATCATGTGTTTGTTTTTTCTAAAATATTTATTTCATACTGTCGAATTCACTTCCATTCACTTTTTCATATATATATATATATATATATATATATATATATATATATATATATATAATATATATATATATACACACACTGAGAGAGAGAGGGGTTGGATATCCAGTATTGACAAATAAGTACAGCCCTACCTACCCCAATATTTTTTTTATAAAAAGCTAATTTTTATTTTCTTTGAAAGTAAAGTGAAGATTTGTTGATAGTTGTTTTTTTTTTATGTTTCTTTTCAGGAATGTGCCCTGGGCCCAAGTGAATGTACAAACAGACGAGTAAGAAGAAGGCATTCTGCTCTCGGTGTCAAAACAGATTGCTAGATCAGCAGAACAGTTGAAATACCAGTGAAAATTTATCGTCATAAGTACGAAATGTTGAAAAAAAAAAAAAATAAAATAAAAAAATAATTTTTTTTTTTTTCAGTTTATATCTATTTAAGTGGTTTCATTTAGGTGCGACCAGATGATTATAATAATTTGTTTTGGTATGTTTTATGGCATATCAACCTCAGTGGGTCATTTAATGCCAACAAAGTTTTGAAATAAATTCATTCTTAATGGATACTCAATATTTTTTTATAAACACATTTTTCTATTTAATCCATAGACGGGACCCTAACAGGTACTACCACTCCGAGTCAGAGTGGACCAAGGAGCAATGTTGATGAACGGGTGCTCTACATTCCCCAAACCCCAAATTTCTTTTTAACGTTTTTTAAAACTCATTTTTTTTCTATTTTACCCATAGATGGGACCTCACAGTGGGTCGGAGTGGACCTGGGAGTAATGGGGATAGAAAAAAGGAAAGAAAGAATATTTTCAGGTATAAATGTTTTTTTATCCGAACCATAGGTAGCTACCTCTATCAATTTTACCTACAATTAATATTTTCAGGTATAAATGTTTGTTTTTTTATCCGAGCAATCAATTTTACCTATAATTAATATTTTCAGGTATAAATATTTGTTTTTTTATCCGAGCAATCAATTTTACCTATAATTAATATTTTCAGGTATAAATGTTTGTTTTTTTATCCAAACAATCAATTTTACCTATAATTAATATTTTCAGGTATAAATGTTTGTTTTTTTATCCAAACAATCAATTTTACCTATAATTAATATTTTCAGGTATAAACGTTTTTTTTTTTTATCCGAGCAATAGGTAGCTACCTGTATCAATTTTACCTACAATTAATATTTACAAGTTAAAATGTCTAATATAAAAACACTAAGCTCATCGGTTCGTTAGTTAATCCCCTTAGATTATACAGATAGTTGAAAACAAAAAGATATTTTATTAACCAAATCCATTTTAACTCAACGACTAAAAAGATAAATTGATTACCTATCTATGATTAACCTAATTATTGTTATATAATCAGTTTGATAGTTAATTAACACCTGTATATAATATTCTTTGATGATTGATTGTTCTTCTGTTCTTACCTGGTACAACTTTAGAAATACACAATATGATTGCCTTTTCTTTTTTCTTTTTTTTTGCACTTTCTATGGTTGGTTGACTAGCAGGACTAGTGTTGCATACCCTCTTCATTACTTCTTTACTCACTTCTTTCTTACTCTATTCTTCTGGCCGTCTTTGGAATCTTATAACATCTTGTCTTGGTTTGGCATCTTCTAAGGTCTAGTGTCTGTTGACTTGGGACTTCGGTCTGGTCTTCTGTTAGGGATTTCTCTCTATCAGAAGCCCTGTGTCATTGTTAGTTTTTAGATAATAAACACAAGACTTCGATTTATTTTGATGTTACTTTTTTTTCAATCCCCAACCCAGACATCTGCTAACTAACATAGCGCACGTGAGTTCCAGTTTAGACAGAGCATAAAATGGCCGACCGCACTGCCTGACGTCCAACTGCAAACTGGGGACTCAAAAGGTCCCACGTGACTTCACATATTTGGCGGGCTTCTGTAATTTTCCATGGAAGGACCCAGCCATGATATGAAAAGGGTCATCCCCTCAGAATTACAGGGGATTGACAATCTTATGCAACTGCATAGATTATGTAACACTAGCTACTCCCAACGACTACCCTCGTGTAGTCTGGATCTTTTATGTCTTTCATTGGATGAGTCCAACTTTCATGTAGAGGAAATATAAAATATGATAAAAACAAAATCAAAAAATATATGAACCCTTGTTGGGTTATTTTATGCCAAAGTCATTTTGTTTTATTCATTCTTGATGGCTATTCAATTTTGGGAGGATTGTTGGATTTTATGGCATGTCAACTCTTGTTGGGTTATTTGATGGCAAAGATATTTTGTTTTATTCATTCTTGTTGGGTATTCAATTTTGGGGGGTTGGTTGGATTTTATGGCATGACAACTCTTGGGTTATTTTATGCCAAAGACATTTTGTTTTATTCATTCTTGTTGGCTATTCAATTTTGGGAGGATTGTTGGATTTTATGGCATGTCAACTCTTGTTGGGTTATTCTATGCCAAAGACATTTTGTTTTATTCATTCTTGTTGGGTATTCAATTTTTTGGGGGGGATTGTTGGATTTTATGGCATGTCAACTCTTGTTGGGTTATTCTATGCCAAAGACATTTTGTTTTATTCATTCTTATTGGCTATTCAATTTTGGGGGGTTGGTTGGATTTTACGGCATGTCAACCCTTGTTGGGTTATTTTATGCCAAAGTCATTTTGTTTTATTCATTCTTGTTGGGTATTCAATATATTTTTATTAAACTCAATTTTTTTACACATATTTTTTAAAATTCATTTTTTTTCTATTTAACCCATAGATGGGACTGGAACAGGTGCTACCACTCCAGGTCAGAGTGGACCTGGGAGAAATGGCAATGAAGGGTACTCCACATTCCCCAGAGCTCCAGAATTCAAACCTCACCACAAGATGCCATTTAACATCATACCCAGGACACTGGATAGACTGAGATTTTCAAAAATTTTATTTAATCTCAATTTTTTTTTTAATTCAAAAAACAATTTTTAAAACACATTTTTTCTATTTAATCGATGGGACCCTAACAGGTACCACTACTCCGGGTCACAATGAAGGAATGGCTCCCCAGAGCTCCAGAACTGGAACCTCACCACTAGATGCAATTTAACCTAAACAAAGTTTTTTAATTCAAAAAACAATTTTTAAAACGCATTTTTTTCTATTTAATCCATAGATGGGACCCTAACAGGCACTATTATTCCGGGTCAGAGTGGACCTGGGAATAATAGCATTGAAGGGGTACTCCATACTAATATGATAAAAAATAAATATTGTTGTGTTTAAAAAATATCTAACTGATCTAATATTTTGGGATATAACACTAATTGTAAATTTTTTATTCTCAAATGTAATAAAAGCAATCAGATTGAGTTTAACGTCATACCCAGGACATGAAGACCCTCGGCCACCACCTTCTAGCACCCATATGATAAAAAGTGTTGGGGCTTGCCATAAGGTCAATAGGCTTGGGACACTCATATAGGTGCTAGAGCTTGACATGACCAGCTGATTGATTGGAGGCAGCCTCTCTGACTGCCCGTCTAGCCTAAGTAAGAGCCTAAGTGGGGTGTTGCATGTCATGGACTGCTCATCCACCAGGATTCCGTCCTTAAGTATCACGGATATATTTTGGGATATAACACTAATTGTATTGTTTTATTCTCAAATGTATTAAAAGCAATCCTATTTATAATTTTATGAAGAAATCAATTGAGATAAAATCAAAATAAGCGCAATCTTTTTATATACGTTCTTATTTAGTTTCATTAATCTTTCTAATTTCATCATCATCATGTCGCGCAATTAGCAGGGATATCCATGACAATCTCTCACAAACCTTCCCATCATTCATTTTCCCAGGGAGGTCCTCTGCGCAGCAACCTGCATCTTTGCTTAGTTGCTCAATGTAGGTCCTTGATGGGCAGCACACACTAGCATGTCCGTGTGTTGGCTTCCACAGGAAAACGTCACTTATGAGCTCATCCTTGCTTCTCCAGCAGTGCCCGGCATGCCTTGTCCGTCTCACTCGAATGGTTTGTGAGATGGGGGGCAGGTGGCCATATAGCTGTTTCCTCGTGGGATGCTGCTTCCACGATTTATTCAGGACTGCACGCAGCATTCTTGTGCAGCTCCCGTCCAGCTTATTCTCAAGGCGCCTCGTTAGGGTCCAAGTGGTGCAGCCGTACAGCAACACTGATACAACAACCGCTTGGAAGAAATGTCGCATTAGCTTGTCAGTGAGATCGGATTTCCATAATTTAATATATATTAATACAATAAAATATGTATTTGGAAGGCACATATTTTTGCTAGCACTAATAATTTATACCAAATTATATGGCTTCAAACAACTATTTAATATATATTTAAAGTGACTAAAACAAAGTTTCCATTTCAAATTGTTTTTTTGTTGTTTTGTTTTTTTTTACTCCTTTAATAAATTTGATGATTTTACCTACTTCTGATACAAACATTCTGACACTGAATTTTTTAATTCTACCTCCCTTGGGCAATAACTTTCAAAAATTAATTTTTTTACACTGCCCGGAGTGCGTTTTTATTTTGCTAGTAAGTGTTAATACATTCATTTCTTTTTTTCTTTGTTTGAGGTCCGTCTGGATCAATGCTAGAATCTCAGTATTGTCTATGCATACACCTACACAAATGCACTTTTAGTTCTCATTTTGTTTCTATTTGAGCAGCTGCTGAGTCCCCGGAAATGTTTTCTCGCCCAAGGCAACCCCTAATTACTTTAATCTCTCCCTGCTTTAGATAATAACTTCATACAATCATCTTTTTATTAACACTGATGGACTCTGACTAGTATACTCGTCTTGGCTGTTATTATAGTCACAACTAAATATCTGAGATGAGGAATTATTATGATCATTATTATTATTATACATTGGTGTACTTGGACTAGTATCTTCATCTTGGTTGTTATTATACTCACAACTAAATATATGAGATGAGAAATTATTATTATCATTATTATACATTGGTGTACTTGGACTAGTATCCTTCATCTTGGTTGTTATTATAGTCACAACTAAATATATGAGATGAGAAATTATCATAACTAGCAAAAAAAAAAAAAAAAAAAAAAAAACGCCATACGGCCGGTGTAAAATTATTTTTTGAAATATATTACCTGAAGGTGAGGGAGTTAAAAATTCAAATCAGAGGGTTAGTATCATAAGTACATAAAATCATCAAATTTATTAAAAAAGTACAAAAATTAACAAACAATTTGAAATGGAAACTTAGTCCTATCCGCCTTAAATAAAATGTTGCATGCATCTATTAATTATTAATTAAACAATTATTTTGAATATTTCACACTTAAATTTTACACAAAATCATTGGTATTTATTAATTTGTAAACTTTTTAATTAAACACTTGTTATTGAAAAAAAGGGCAAGAGTAAAAAATAATTACAAATTTCGCAAATAAATTTTCCATTTAAAGTAATAATACAATTTTTTTTATTAATTTCATAGTTTATATAGTTTATTTATTTCAATTGTCATTATTACAATGGAAAGGATTAAAAGGTTGAACAGCTTTTATTTATTTTACTAATATTAATTGATCTATGAATTGACAATTTACTACCACTCCGGGTCAGGGTGGATCTGGGAGTAATGGCGATGAAGGGGTACTCCACACTCCCCAGAGCTCTGGATCTGGAACTTCACTATTAGATGCAGTTTAACGGGATACCTAGGACAAACGGGTGGGATGCGACACAAGGTTGCACCTATAGGGTAACCAGAGAGGATCAAACTCGAAGTTCAGGGGTAATGGATATATGAGACTAGCTTGCTAACCATTACATGGTTTGGTTTGTTTTAAGGCATATCAACCTCAGCGGGTCATTTAATGCTAACAAAGTTTTGAAATAAAGTCATTTATAATGGATACTCGATTTTTTGTTATAAACACATTTTTCTATTTAACCCATAGATGGGACCCTAACAGGTAAAAACTCCAAGTCAGAGAGTGGACCAGGGAGCAATGGTGATGAAGGGGTGTCTGGCTAATACCGACTTTAGACCACCCTGATAACTTTACATACTTAGGCAATTAGTATAGGATAAGGAAACCTCTGAATTTAAACCTGTCCAAGATTCCATATACTGACTTGAAACCTAAAATTAATAGATTTCTTCATACAAAATGGCAACTACAGTGGAATAACAACATCCACAATAAACTCTTCCTAATCAAACCCATTTTGGGAGACTAGAGACCATCTTTAAGGAAGTCTAGAAAGGAACAAGTCATTGTGTCCCAATTACGCATTGGTCACACAAGACTTAAGCACTCCTTTATACTCAAACAAGAACAACCACCACAATGTGAAACATGTCAAACACCTTTGACTGTTAAACACTTATTCATGGAATGCAGGTTTTTTGCTCACATCAGAAACCGTTATTTAAACGATATGAAAAATCTATTTGAAAATGTCAACATGGACGACATTCTGTCCTTTTTGAGGGAAACAAAATTATGCCACAGAATATAGACATGAACTTAAGCAATACCATACAACATGATCCCAATGATGCTAACACATTGTTAAACCAGTTACTAAAAAGTCAGAATGTCGTCCATGTTGACATTTTCAATAGATTTTCATATCGTTTAAATAACGGTTTTGATGTGAGCAAAAACTGCATTCCATGAATAATGTTAAACAGTCAAAGGTGTTTGACATGTTTCACATTGTGGTGGTTGTTCTTTGTTTGAGTATAAAGAGTGGCTTAAGATCTTGTGTGACCAATGCGTAATTGGGACCACAATGACTTGTTCCTTTCTAGACTTCCTTAAAGATGGTCTCTAGTCTCCCAAAATGGGTTTGATTAGGAAGAGTTTATTGTGGATGTTGTTATTCCACTGTAGTTGCCATTTTGTATGAAGAAAATCTATTAATTTTAGGTTTCAAGTCAGTATATGGAATCTTGGACAGTTTTAATTCAGAGGTTTCCTTATCCTATACTATTGCCTAAGTATTAAAGTTATCAGGGTGGTCTAAAGTCGGTATTAGCCAGACACCCTTCATCACCATTGCTCCCTGGTCCACTCTCTGACTTGGAGTTTATTTACCTGTTAGGGTCCATCTATGGGTTAAATAGAAAAATGTGTTATAACAAAAATCGAGTATCCCATTATAAATGACTTTATTTCAAAAACTTTGTTAGCATTAAATGACCCGCTGAGGTTGATATGCCTTAAACAAACCAAACCATGTAATGGTTAGCAAGCTAGTCTCATATATCCATTACCCCTGAACTTCGAGTTTGATCCTCTCTGGTTACCCTATAGGTGCAACCTTGTGTCGCATCCCACCCGTTTGTCTAGGTATCCCGTTTAAACTGCATCTAATAGTGAAGTTCCAGATCCAGAGCTCTGGGAGTGTGGAGTACCCCTTCATCGCCATTACTCCGATCCACCTGACCGGAGTGGTAGTAAATTGTCAATTCATAGATCAATTAATATTATAAAATAAATAAAAGCTGTTCAACCTTTTAATCCTTTCCATTGTAATAATGAAATTGAAATAATAAACTATATAAACTATGAATTAATAAAAAAATTGTATTTTACTTTAAATGGAAATTTATTTGCGAAATTTGTAATTATTTTTTACTCTTGCCCTTTTTTTCAATAACAAGTGTTTAATTAAAAAGTTTACAAATTAATAAATACCAATGATTTTGTGAAAATTTAAGTGTAAAATATTCAAATAATTGTTTTAATTAATAATTAATAGATGCATGCAACATTTTATTTAAAGGCGGATAGGACTAAGTTTCCATTTCAAATTGTTTGTTAATTTTTGTACTTTTTTTTATAAATTTGATGATTTTATGTACTTATGATACTAACCCTCTGATTTGAATTTTTAACTCCCTCACCTTTCAGGTAATATATTTCAAAAAATAATTTTACACGGCCGTATGGCGTTTTTTTTTTTTTTTTTTTTTTTTTTTTTGCTAGTTATGATAATTTCTCATCTCATATATTTAGTTGTGACTATAATACAACCAAGATGAAGATACTAGTCCAAGTACACCAATGTATATAATATGATAATAAATTCCTCATCTCATATATTTAGTTGTGAGTATAATAACAACAAAGATGAAGTACTAGTCCAAGTACACCAATGTATAATAATAATAATGATCATAATAATTCTCATCTCAGATATTTAGTTGTGACTATAATAACAGCCAAGACGAGTATACTAGTCAGAGTCCATCAGTGTGTAATAAAAGATGATTGTATGAAGTTATTATCTAAGCAGGGAGAGATTAAGTAATTAGGGTTGCCTTGGGCGAGAAAACATTTCCGGGATCAGCAGCTGCTCAAATAGAAACAAAATGAGAACTAAAAGTGCATTTTGTGTAGGTGTATGCATAGACAATACTGAGATTCTAGCATTGATCCAGACGGACCTCAACAAAGAAAAAAAGAATGAATGTATTAACACTTACTAGCAAAATAAAAACGCACTCCGGGCAGTGTAAAAATTAATTTTTGAAAGTTATTGCCCAAGGGAGGTAGAATTTAAAAAATTCAGTGTCAGAATATTGTATCAGAAGTAGGTAAAATCATCAAATTTATTAAAGGATAAAAAAAAAAAAAAAAAAAAAAACAATTTTGAAATGGAAACTTTGTTTTAGTCACTTTAAATATATATTAAATAGTTGTTTGAAGCCATATAATTTTGTATAAATTATTAGTGCTAGCAAAAATATGTGCCTTCCAAATACAAGTATTTAAGTTTTATTGTATTAATATATATTAAATTATGGAAATCCGATCTCACTGACAAGCTAAAGCGACATTTCTTCCAAGCGGTGGTTGTATCAGTGTTGTTGTACGGCTGCACCACTTGGACCCTAACGAGGCGCCTTGAGAATAAGCTGGACGGGAGCTGCACAAGAATGCTGCATGCAGTCCTGAACAAATCGTGGAAGCAGCACCCCACGAGGAAACAGCTATATGGCCACCTGCCCCCCATCTCACAAACCATTCGAGTGAGACGGACAAGGCATGCCGGAGAAGCAAGGATGAGCTCATAAGTGACGTTTTCCTGTGGAAATCAACACACGGACATGCTAGTGTGGGCTGCCCCATCAAGGACCTACATTGACCAACTAAGCAAAGATGCAGGCTGCTGCGCAGAGGACCTCCCTGGGAAAATGAATGATAGGAAAGGTTGGCGAGAGATTGTCATGGATATCCGTACTAATTGCGCGACATGATGATGATGAAATTAGAAAGATTTAATGAAACTAAAATAAGACGTATATAAAAAGATTGCACTTA